>RCUC01122798.1:0-29086 GCA_003697995.1 Taxidea taxus jeffersonii
GCCTTCTTGAAAATGAGTCCCGTTCTGTTCGATGACCTGTCTCTGTTTGACCCCTGCTCTGTCGGAGTCTTTGTCCACATTGGACAGCCAGTCCAGAAGGTTTTCTATTTTGGTTTTACTCTCTTCCAGTTGCTTCACAGCCGCCACCTGGAGAGAGGAAGTTCACAGGATGTATTCTATATGCTGGCTGAAGCACTAGTTTTAAGACATTCCAAAAGTAAATATTTCAAATCATTTAAAATTAGAGTGGGGATACTAAAAATGGACACACACTGAAAACTGAACACAGTGAAATTAAACCTTAGAGTCACAGGTAGTTACTGGGCATTCTAAAATTTTAACTATAATTAATGTCCTTAAAAACACATTCTGAAATTTAAACTACAATTGATGATGAGTCCTCATGCATTTCCCAAGTAGAAAGCCTGACAATCCCACTTAAAAATTTTTTTTAAAAAGCTGGGATGCCTGGGTGGCTCAGTTGGTTAAGCGGCTGCCTTCTGCTCAGGTCATGATCCCAGCGTCCTGGGATCGAGTCCCACATCAGGTTCCTTGCTCAGCAATGAGCCTGCTTCTCCCTCTGCCTCCGCCTGCCACTCTGTCTGCCTGTGCTTGCTCTTGCGCTCTCTCTCTATCTGACAAAAAAAAAAAAGTTAAAGCGAGTTTTTCAAACTTTCTGTAATACTTGGCCAATTATATGACTGGAAACCCACCATTCTCATCTCTGGTACTAATCATTGCTTACTGGCATCTGATACCACTTAAAAATTCAAGTAGCTGTTACATTAATCATCTTCAACAAAGCAACAGTGTACCACATATTGGAATGAGGACCTTTTCAGTTTCTTCTTTGATTGCTGTTGTCACAACTTTATCCAGCTCCTTTTTGGACTGTTCTGCCTTTAGATTAAGCTGTTCACACTTAAACTTGGCTTCACTGAGTTTTTGCTCAATCAAAGCTTTATCTTCTCGTGAGAGCTTTTCGCCATTCTCTTTTAAGAAGTTCTCTGTATTTTTCACTATTTCTGCCAAAGCCTGTGCACTTCCTCGCATATCTTTCTGTAATTCCTTAAAACACAAAAGAAAAAAACTCTTATTAAATTATTACCTATTTAATTCTTCGAGAGCTGTAATTCTGAAACAGGGAGTGAGCAGAGAAGAATCGGACACTTATTTATAGGTTGAAAAAGCAGGGTCAATCTGAATTAGTTTACTTAAATCATAATATTTAATTTAATGTGAAATCTCAAACAGCATTAAAGAAAGTGTGAGATTTTCATGTTTCTGAAACATATGAATTTATGTTTCGGAACATGAACTTAAGGAGCGTGTAGGTGGCTCAACTGGTTAAGCGGCTGACTCTTGGTTTCAGCTTGGGTCACGATCTCAGGGTCCCGGGATGAAGCCCAACATTGGGCTCCACACTCAGCAGGGAATCTGCTTGAGGATTTCTCTCCCTCTCCCTCTGCCCCTCCTCCTGCTCTCTCTGTCTAAAATAAATAAATAAATCTTAAAGAAAAAAAAAAGAAAATAATGAATTTAATAATATAATCTATACAAATTTGCACACACCAGACATTATCACACTATATGAACACATTTATAGGAGCTTTTAAAGACATGACACTACTATTTATTCAGTTTCTAAACATTTATTTTTTAATATATATGTATTACTCAGAATAAAAACAAATTCTCCCAATGAACTAAGATAACTTCTTCTAAACCCCAAGGCTCTCTAATATGCAATGTTTGCTTCTTTGTCACAGTTGCTAGGAAGCTCAAGATTAAGATCTCTCCTCAGCAGTTACAGCTTCCCTCCATCTAGATTTCTCTATGGAATTTTTCTCTTCTTTTCCTCCTTTATTTTGTGTTTTCATTCTCCAAATTTTACTGTGTTTGAACTTTCACAGTATTTTCCCATATTTTTAATTTAAGCCTTATCAAATCATTCTAAGTATTTGAATGGAAAGAGATATTACTTATTGAGCCAGTACTATGTCCCATTAATTGTGCTAGTCACTTAATTAACACACGGCATTTGCTTAACTCCCACAGTCAGTGAGGTATGACCAATAAAGAAACTGAGACTTGAAGAGGTTCTTTATAAAGCTAACAGTGTGGAGTATCTTGGATTTGAACCAAGAGCTATCTAGTTATCATGAGAATATTCTTTCTCCTGACACCAAATCAGGCTATCTTTACCTGTCTTTATTGTTTGTTCATTTGATGAAGAGGGACAAATTGTGGAGAAAGATGAAAGGAATAGGAAGTTAAGAAAGAGAAAGAACCCAAATGAATGGCAATTGTTCAACTGAGTGAGCTGGCCTTAAGGGGAGACCAATTTTAACTCCTCACACAAGGTACTTCCATTAGCAACCTCCTTTATGGCACCTTCCCTCAATATCTCACCAACACTGGTCAAGAAAATTATTGGCTTTCTTGAAGCTGGAAATGTTAACTCTTCAAGTATCAAGTTGAAAGCTCATCTTGGCTCAGAAAAGCTGACATGATTTGCTAATAATACTAATCAAACATAGTATCAACAGAAAGCTGCTGATGCAAAACTAAATTTTACCTCCTGCTTGGACTGATACTTCTTCAACTCAACTGTGCCATCTCCAATCACGAAGGCTTCCTGGTGACCAATGAGGCGGTTTTCAGTCTGGGTGAGGAGATCGCATATTCCTTGGAGTTTCTCTTTGTACTCCTGCTGACGTTCTGCCACGATCTAAACAGGGCAAAATCAAAGCACCTTAGATGTGTGGTCATAAACTCACTATTGTAATTCCTCCTTATGAGAACACATTTTGCAAGTTCTGCATATTTTACAAGTTCTAACTGCAAAATCAGAACGTATCTTGCAAGTTTTTCTGTGTATGCTGTAAACATGATAGCAGTGGGGTACATATGGAGCAAGGTGACACAGAAAGTAAGAGCATGTCCCGTATACAAAGGAGGAGCTCATGTTCAGATGAAACTGCTCAGGAGAATACTGGCCATGCATATGGGTAAGAGATGGAGCTTCTGACCCACAGGAAGGAACATTCCATGTTCTTAAGCTCTCGAAACCTGCGACACACACAATTAATTCTGCAAAAGGATATCAAAACAGAAGTTAGTTGTGGTTTGTCTGTTAACGTATCTGCTATGTGTATTTAGGTTATCATGCGAAAGACAACGCCTAGGGGTTTCAAGAAATAATAAAAGGAGCACTGCATGCAATGTTTTTACTTAATCACTATGCCTAATTCCATTGCCACCCCTCTGCTCATTATTGCTATTAGATGTAGCACTCTAATATAATTCACTCTATTAGATTAATTTGGTAAATCAGTACTAATACTTGCACCTTTCATTTTTCTACTATTTATACACTAGTTATGCATCTTATCGGCACTGATCATGTTTCCTAGGAGCCTAACACATGCCAGGCAAGTAAAGTACTATGTGTTTTATAGTCATTCTTTTATCAGTGCTCACAATACTACCAGGTAAGCATGGTTACTATTTCATATTTACCACTGAGAAAACCGTGGTTGAGCGATGTGCTCTAGGCCACACATGACTGAGGGTAGCTGGGAGGTGAGCTCAGCCAGTCTGACTCCAGAGCCCATGCTCCGTGCTGCTGTGCCCTCCTACCTCCCAGCGGGAAAAGATACCTTACCCTTCTTTGTCTATATGTTCATCAATTTATCGAAATTTCTGAGTGCATCCATATTTCCTACTCCCCCCCAAAAAATCAAGACTCCCACTTGAAAACGGTGGTTTCAGGGAGTCATAAAAATTAAAATAAACTACAGCATTCTTGTAGAAAAAAATATTTTTATATATTCCAGCATCTCTCCATTATACCCTGTCCACTAACTGCCTTTTCAGATCCCGGGGTATCTACATAACAGGTTTCACACAAAAGAACTAAAAACAAAGAATTCCAGCTCCACAAAGAAAGGCAAACCTTCTGATCATCAAGATCTTGTTCTAGCTGTAACTGAGCCTCTAGGTGCTCTACCCGGGCAGTTACTGATTCCTGCACATCAAGAAAACACTTCTGAGTGGTATTTAGGAGCCTCAGGAGTTGTTTGCTTTGGCTGGGAGACAGGTCTTGTGCACACTCAGAAATGAAGAACTGCACATCAAGGGCAGTGGCCTCCAGCTGCACTTTGGTGTGTCCAAGGTCTTTTAACACGTTCTGTGAACAAAACAGTGGAAGTTATAAAATGGGAAGTAAGCCAAAATATAAAGGTTGTATTGACAATATTTAAAAATATGTTTCTTTTATCAGGGACTCAAGGTTTTACTGACATGTTTTCATGATTCGGTTGGTCAATAATCTATTTGGCATCTGGTAGCGGATGGTAATGATGACATTATTTAAATACTATGGTACTTAATATTATATGGGCAGACAACTCCTCTAAGAATTTTTTTTTAATTTCTCTAACTTAATTTTTTAGAGAGAGTGTGCAGGAGGAGGGACAGATGGAGAAGGAGTGCATCTCAAGCAGATTCCCTGCTGAGTGCAGGGCCCAAAGAGGTGCTCGATCTCACAACCCTGAAATCATGACCTGAGCCGAAATCAAGAGCCAGATACTTAATCGACTGAGCCACCCAGATGCCCCTCCTCTAAGAATATTTTAATCTTTTTATAGTTTAATACTTTAATCTTGCCTCCATATCACATTTAAAATGTACCTCTAACAAAAGATAAAAACCCAAAGTTACATACATTTGGCATGTTAAAGGGGAAAATAAACATTAAAATATTACTTGTTAATATTTACAGTATCCATGTAATTGTGGTTTCACATAAATGAGCCAATGGGGGGGCATCTGGGTGGCTCAGTGGGTTAAAGCCTCTGCCTTCGGCCCAGGTCATGACCCTGGAGTCCTGGGATGGAGTCCTGGGATTGATTCCTGCGTTGGGCTCTCTGCTCTGTGGAGAGCCTGCTTCCTCCTCTCTCTGCCTACTTGTGATCTCTGTCTGTCAAATAAATAAATAAAATCTTAAAAAAAAAATGAGCCAATGGGGAATCTGAAACATAAATTCAATGAACTACAATTTCAGTTTTCTGACTCAGGCCAGGAACCTAAACATCATTCATGAGGCATGCTATTCAAGTTAAGAACTATGATGTACTTTTAAGACTAATTTAACAATTACATATTTATGTGACTAATACATACATGAATATAAATCTCAAGATGTCAGTGGTGGTAAGAGACTAATAAGGCAGTTGGGAAAGCATCAGAATTATAACCATAAATTGGGATTATTTTATGGTTGTGTTATGAACAAACATCTCTTAGAGACAAGGAAGGAAGTAATCCTTTCAGATTTAGCAGTCATGATTGTTTTTGTAAACAGTTGTTATATTAAACCTAGAGGTTTTTAAATGTATTTTATCTCATTTATTTTGATATTTGCCTTGAGAAATTCCAAACTTCTCTTCACATGTTTAGCGTCTTGTACATTCACAATCTCAGTATCCTTCACAGAGTTGCTCTTCTCTGATATCCAACGTGAGAAAGACTCCAGTTTCTGCAGAAATTCTTCATGGGAAACTGCTAGTTTAGACTAGAAAATAAAATCATGTGTTCATTTCAATTACCAAATTTCAAATTCCTACAAAAACTGGCTCTGTTTCAAGGCCCTAACAGTATTACCATTTCGGAGTCAATCGCAAGCATGACGTGTTTCATTCTTTCTGAAGACACACTGCTGAGGGAAAAAAAGGCAGTCTGCAAATTTTGGTGGCTAGTCCTCAATTCCTCAAGCTGTCCACTGGGGAAGTCACTGGGAAGAGACTCTAAAAACTCTTCAGCCAACTTCATGTCTTTTCTTAAAAGAACAGCAATTGGAGCCAATCCCAATTCAAATGTCTGCAAAAAACAGATATCCCAGAACCATTCAATGAAAACACCAATCACAATCCATTCTAAATGTAAGAGTAAAGCCCAATGCTCATTTTTCCAAATTAACACCAGCTGACAAGCATTCAGAACAGGCAGTGGACTGTTCTTACCTCTAACTGTTTAAGTTGGTTCCTCAAAGCTTCCAGATTATTATCCAGAGACTCCTGGCTGTCTAAAGGGGGCTTCATATCTTGAAGTAAAGCCAAATACTCATGCATTTTTGATGTGTGCTGTGAACACTGCTGTAATTCAGTGGAAAACTAGACACAAATTTGGACATTTTAATTCAATAGCCTTTATGTACTTTTTTAAAGCAAATAAAATGTATGGGGTTATTCCCAAATGTTTCATGCAGCTACTGCCATATAAAAATGTAAGATCAACTTACTTGTTCCATTGAGCTATCTCCAGATGTCATTCCTTTTGACCCTGAAATACTTTCCAAATGGTCTGGGGTATCACTGCATAGCTCCCCCAGCTTCTCATCACTTGGTAATGCTGATGTACACACAGTCGAACTTTCTAGTCCAATATCTTTTATATTTTGTGAACTAAGGGAATAGTGGTTTCCTTCTTTGCTTTTAAGATCATCAAGTATGTGTGACTTTTCATCCACTATCTCAGGAGTAGTGGGTGATTTTTGATTCAAGTCACTGACCTGTTCTACTTTCTCTGAGTATGTGTCAGCCAGCAGCTTGTAGAAAATATTTTCAAGTTGCAATGGAGCTACTTTAGAGGTTATACCTCTTTTCTCTAGCTCATACTCCATCTGGGCTAATTCTTTTATCAATTCAAATGCTCTGGTAATTTTCTGCTTATACTGATTTTGCTTAAGTATATCAAGGAGAAGCTCAGACTTAAGATTTGCAATATAGAACGGATCATCACTGCTTTCTGCTTTCACTTCTGGTGAGTTATTCATGGGAGAAACCCCAGAACAGTCACTGACTTTAAAGTCACTGGGTACACCAGATGCTTCATTTGCCAACTGTGATGTGCTAACTCTTTTAATTAAGTTTTGAAATAAAGTTTTGGTGTCTGCACAGACTGAAGATTCTTCAACCTCTTGAGGATTCATAGGACCTTCTTCTAGTATACTTTTTAAGATATCTTTTACATCCTCAACAAATATCTGAGATAACTTGGGAAACTGTACCTCCTTTTCTTGGAGTCCTAGAGACAAGGCTTGTTCCTTTTGCTGCTGTTGCTCAATTATTTCCATCTTACTGTTAATTTCTGAGAATGAGCAGGCTGTGCTTAAGGGGCTCTTGGAGTTATCATTTCTTATTCCATTTGTGCAGAGTTCTGGTGGCACAAAATTGTTATTTTCCCTCCGGTCTTCCACATTTCTAAGAGGTAAGACTGACAGTGTGCTTTCTTTCCTTTCTGATGTGAACTGAGCAATTCCTGTTCCCTCTTCTGAGGCACTTTCTTTAGAACAAGGACCACTCTGTCGGGCCATATCATTTAGAGGTGAGATTTCCTGGGTAAGAGCTGTCTTCTCTTTTGCATCATTTACTCCAAACTGTAGATGCCCCTTCACAGCAGGGGAAGCTATTAGGACACAGCTTGAGATACCTTCACTGGGTTTCAAGACATCTTTTGCTTTTATATCTTTTGCACCATGTTTTAAATAAGTGAATAGGTCAGAGTCTTTCTCAGGCCCATCAGTGAATGAATCTCTCTCAGTACTTGTATCCCCTTCAGACAACAGAATGTCTGAAGTCATGTCAGCACCAATGACTTTGGAAACTGAGGAGTCAAATATTTCTTCAAGATTCTCAAACTGAACAGGACTTTTGCATATCACTGTCTGTAGGTTCTTTAGTTCATCTCTAAGAGTTACAGTTACTTTTCTCAGGTCTCCTTTCTGATTATGTTCTTCACTGTCTGTGATTTGTGGAAATGGACACTGATCATTACCTAAATCAAGACTCCCCATCGTACTTTCATTAGACAAAAATTCATGATACCTATTATCTTCTTGTAGGCCCTCTCCTTGCACCTCTCCTTTATCTGAGCACACTTTATGAACTAATGTTTCATCTTCTATTAGAATACTGCTTTGGTCGCCTTTCTTTGCAATTAGACCTCTTTCATTTCCTTGATGTTCCTTGGCAGTTACAGAGGCTATGGGTGACAAATGGCTTTCCTCAGCAGGCTTTCCTATTAAATCGGACTCAGAACAAATGATAGCATCAAAAGGTGAGCAGACTGGAAGGGTCACATTCTCAGAATATGGATCTCCACCTTTCACAGAGTCAGTAGATTCTGGCCCTTGGATCAACTTAATCTTCAGGTTCATTAGATCGTTATCTACTTCAGAAGTTGAACAGATATCAGTATTATGTAAAACAGCTACAGAGCCAAAGATGTCTTCTGATTCAGCATCTTTAGTAATGGGCAACAATATATCCTTAAGGACCAGCTCATGATTCAACAGATTTTCTGGGCTTTTTCCAACAACCTCACTAGTATATTCTTGAAGGTTGCTTCTTTCTATAACCAAGCTACGTTTACTAGTTGATTCTAGCTGCAAAGCATTTACAGCTTGCTGGTTTTCTAGAGAACTACAGTTGTGCATTCTATCCAGGAGAATTCTTTCATTAACACTCTGACTGTCCTGAGTGTTTTCCTTTTCACCTACTGCAACAGCATGCAACTGGCTATCTGTATCTGCAGGCTTATCCTGGCACCAGGGCTCCTCACTGTCACCTTCTACTCCTTCATCATCGCCATCATCATCGTCATCATCACTGTCACATACATAATCCCCATAAATTTCTTCACTTTGCATAGAATCTAACTGCTCAGTCTCAGATGTAAATTCTTGTCCAGTTATATGTTCTTCTGTTCTCCCTCTCCAACACCCAGTGTCATCAAATTTTAACGAAGCACTAAAGCTCTCTTTTCGTTCTCCAATTTCATAATCAGTCAATGAGTCAGACTCATCACCTTCAAGGCTGTTAGAGCTTTCCCTTTCTGATACGGTTTCCAGCAACAGTCCATTGCCCTCATGTGAGCCAACTGAACCTGAATGGATTCTCTCACCAGGATCGAATCCAGCATTCTCAGGAGCCATGAGAACACCCTGGGGAGACTCTGGGCTTCCCCTCACACTTAAGCTGTCAATCAGTGCCCCCCGGGCTACCACGGAACTTCCATTCTCTCTTGAAATATCATAAAACCCATCCCCAGAGGGAGCAGCCCCATTGGTTTCCTCTTGCAGTGTGGCATAGTCCTCAGGCTGTAGACAATCACAATCGTCCCCTTCCAGAAGCAGAGAATCATGGTCGTCATCTTCAAACAAGGGAGTATCATAAAAATCATCTTCACTGTCAGTGTCTGTTTCTGTCACACTTGGCTGATCATCCAGGAGTGATGTTTCATAGTCACCAGCACCGACGGTTCCTTCAAGCAGCAGTGGGCTGCAGACAGGAGATGTGCCCTGCGGGGTCATGGCACAGGTGTCCTCTTCCATTTTGGACCCAGATGGCTTATCTTCAGATTTCTGCAGAGAGGCAGCGCACAATTTTTCCTCTTCGCCATAAGTTTCTGAGATACATTTATCATTGCGAGACTGGACCTGAGGAGGACTGTCACCTATATTTACAAGTTTCTGTTGAGAGCATTCTCCCTGTAAACTGATATTGATCGCTGCAATTCCCAGAAACTGCTCTTGAAAAGTCTCTCCCATTCGTTGACCTGAGAGCTTGGTTTGGTCACTGAGGGGCCATGTGGAGTCTTCACATTTATTTCCATTGCTTTCTAGGGTAGGTATGTCATTAAGGCTTTCCTGGTCATTCCTCAATTTATCGTTACTTAGCAAGGCACTCAGCCTGGGAGAATAGTCAAAGATTGTAAAATCCCTGCTTATATTATCTTCATTCTCTTTTTCATTCAAATCACAGATCCTACTAGTTTTTGATTTCATAATGGGATTTGTTATCGAATTACTTGCAAAGTTTTGAATATTTTTAGAATGACTACATTCACCGACATGTTCACTTGTTCCAACTTGACCTTGATTTTCACTGTTTTTAAGTATGTCTTCAGAGTCTTGTCTAAGCATGCCAACTGCTACAAGTCCAGGCTGTGTTGAATAGGATGCAGAATTGGAAACACACACACTGGATGAAGTCTTGACTATATGATCAGTTGCTATTCTATTTGCCAGGTTTTCTGACTGACAGAATTCACTACTGATAATGTTATTTCCCATTTCATTAAACTCTTCATTTATAGCGTGCTTTCTATTTTCAAGGATTTCCTTATGCTTAGGTTCTCTACAATGACATGTACCAAAACTACTCGGCAAAGCTATACTGTCATTCTTTTCTTCACTTGGAGCATTATTCAGAAAAACACCAGGGAGTCTTAAGGTATCAAGACATTCTTTGATGGGTGTGCCCTCAAATTCTGCACTACAGCCTTCCAGCAGCATTCCGACAGCCTCATTCAAGTCTCCATCATACAGCAAGAGCCTCTGCCCTGTGTTTGCATCCATATAGCTATTTATCATCAAATAAGACAGGAATAATTTTTTAGTTTGTTCTGAGCTCTGAGTTGCCACCGGCTCTTCTCCAGCAAAAACATCCTCTTCTTGCCTGTAATCATGGACTGTGGATGGTTGGAATTTACAGAAAGAGAGCCATCTTCTGGCATTTTTACAAGCTTCTAAATCTCCCAAATCTGGCATTTTGTCAGGCAGCATTATACTTTTCAAAATCGATGCTGTGTTATTATCTATAATTCCCAGCTGCTTAGCAACATCCAAACCAATGACTTGAGAAGTTTCTGGAATATAAAGAGCAGCTATTTTCTGCCTGCCATTCAGGATTTTGTATGCCAATTCATTTGTAATCAATTCTTGCTGCAAGGAAGATGATGTAGGAAATATTTCACCAGAGTGAGGCCAAATGAGTCCAACATAGCCTCGCTGAGCCTCTAGGACCAAAAGAGCACTGCTTGAAGTAATTAGATCACACTGGACTGCTTCATCCACCGTCAAACGTTTAGGAGGGTCTGAGTGGATGATTCCACCTGTTTGAACCTGATATGTGAGAATACTGTTAGCCATGTCTCTGTCAATCACCCCTTCTGCCACAGCTTCTTCAACGGTCATTCTCTGACCAGAGCTGCAACTGATGAGACCCCCGGAAAGAAGCTGTGCACCTAATAACCTAAACATGGTCTCACGGTCTATGAGGCCTTCATGAGCCGCCCTTAAAATGCTTATGTTTCTTCCACATTTTAATGTTATTCTGCCTCCTTCTTGCGGTCTCACAGGTAGAAGCCGCAATCCACTGTTTTCCTGTAAAATACTTCTTTGTATAATATCTGCTAAAGACACCTTCTCAGTGGTGCAGGGGTCAATAAGATCTTTACAAGTGTTTTGCCTTTCCAGGACTTTAGAAAATAGTGCTGAGGAAACCATGTTCTGTTGGAAAGCCTTCTGCAGGGTCAACTGTTCTCCTGTGGCTGGAGTGACTAGAAAGCCTGTGGAAAGCATTATCTCAAGAACTCTGATGGCCATGGATTCTGATATCATGCCTTGGGCCAAAGCTTCCAGCACTGGAATTGTGGGAGATGACACAGTAGAAATGATCTCCTTCGCTTGATTTAGTTCTTTGAGTCGGCACAAAACTTGCTCATCAATAAGGCCATGACTTTCAGCATCTTGGAGGTCAAAACATTTTCTTAATTCTGGTGAAATGAGACCGGAAATCATTAGCTGTGTCTCAAGCAACCTGATTCCTGTGTCATAGTCAAGAAGGCCTCTTAAAACGGCCTGAAAGATGGAAAGGATTTCTCCAGTTGTCTGATCAACGGTGCCTGCAATCACTTTATCCAGCTGAAAAGAGAACAGAAAATTCTCAGGTCAATCAGTAACCCAAAGGTGGGCAGAATTTCATGAAACTTAGTTTGCATTTTTTTAAGAAATAAATACGCTTCAACATAAAAATCCTCTACTTACCAAGGCGCAGCAATGCTGTGAATGTTAGGCAGCTCAAATGCACAAGTGATCTATGTCAGTGATCTATTCAACAGCACAGGATGTGATAAAAGCTTTGAAAACAACATGCATCTGTGAATTGAAAACTTAATATTGTGTACATTAACAAGGTTAGTGAGGACACAACAGAGTAAATGATGATAGTGAGAAAACAGAACACATACCTAAGAAGGCAAATCATGCTCTCTGCAATTGGGTGAGATTAGTTGACTGACATGAAAGAGAGTATCAAACCCCATGCTATTGATGTTTACAGCATACAGACTTCTTGGCAGATAGTAAAAAACTAATGAACCAGGAAAATTGTTACATACCCCCAAAATGTGACAAATACTGTGTATAGTACTCCAGGGAGTAAGGGAATTGAATACAAAGATAACTTTTTCAACACTGAATATTATGTTGAATATTGTGAATATGTATTGTCAAGTTTCAAAAGTTTAAAGACAGGCCAAATTTTAAGTGATTCCTGTTACATTTTAAGAAGATGCTAGGGCATCCTCACTATAACAAATGGCCCAGTATTTCTCCAGTAAACCTCATGGTTATCTCCGAAAATGAAACTGATGCATAACACTCTAGTGTCATCTTTAAAGATGAGTCGAGGCTATTTTATAACACCATACTTATACAGTAAAATACCTAATACAGCAGTAAAAGAATGGCTTTTAAAGAGAAGAGTTAGAAAAATGAATGATTCGTTTCTTTTACCATGCAAGGCAGAGATTAAGATGTCACAGAAACTGATGACAGCAAGTGTAAGACTGTATTTAATAAACAACACTGAAATCTTTAAATACTTAGATAAACTCCATCCATATTTTTTCCGTGTACACGAATTCAAGGTCATTTATCACTGACATACATTTCTACAACCATGCAATAAAACTAAGACTCTTGAAACAGCTTCATGTTTTAAATAAATTATATTACCTTCTCCTCCACCTTTTTATCTCCTAAGGTTTGTGATTCTTGTAGTTGTTTCAGAGATTCACTGAAGAAAGAATTATAACTTTCTTGAAGAGATTTCACTTGTTTTTCCAATTCATTTCTTTCTTCATCTGTCATTCTAAAGTAACCAGAAAGCATGAAAAGAGGAATGCAAGTCTTCAAGTGATACAGACGACACATTAGGCTCAATGATTTTGTAAAGTAAAATCCTTTTCCAAATAAGCACATGATCATAAACTAAAACAAAACTTCATTTACAGATTGCTCAAGTCTCAGAATGTGTATGAAATTTAAGGATGGCCCTTATACATCCAGGAATCCTTCCCTCACCTGAGAAAGAGATGGCAAGAAGGCCGTAAACTAATACATCAGCACTTCTCTAGCATACACACACATTTCTAAAATAACAACGCTGTTATCCAACAGGAGGAAATATTCTATTGTTAGCTCCAACATGGAAGTGGGACAGAATGATACCATGACTCAAGATGAAACCTGTTCAAACTGAAGTATGAAGATGAAATTAACAAGGAAATTAACCTGATTCTCTAAGGTACAATACAAAGTCATTGTGGCATAATCTTGGGGACAGCCCCAAAAAGGATTTAAGAAAAGGATAGATTTCTTCCCGCCTGAGGCACTGGCTGAAATACATGAAGTACCTTGTTGGAAAAAGTAAGACCAAGATTTGAGAAATCAGGTTATCATAAGTCTCAGCAAAGAAAAAGAAGATATTCCTACATATTTTCCAAAAAGTAAAGCCATAGAGAGTCATAGAAAGTACTATTTAGAATTAAAACTTGGCTTGGAATCTTTACCACTCACTAGTTACCTCTTAACCTCTCGGAGCCTGTTTTTTTTATCACTAATATATGGATATAATAGGTACATTTTAGGATTTTGGTAAAGACTATAAGTGACTAAAAGTAATGATTAAATTGCTAAGTTTATAAATGTATATTAAATAAATTTCTGAGTTTGATTTTTAAAATCTCAATTAAAATTTACCAGTGTTTGCTCTGCTTAACATGAGGACAACTTCTCTACTTTGAATAAAATAGCTAATAAAAACCAACATACTTGTCTCCATGTTTTGCCAAAAATAGCTGCATGGTTTGAAGTGCTTCAGATAATTGCTCCTTTTTGGTTGATATTTCTTCACTGGAAATCTGCAGGTTAAAAAAACATACTCAAACTCTCCCCTCATAAAGACTAGAAAATAGTCATTATTAAAAACTAATCAGGTTTTAATTAAGATCCAAGTGATGGGTCTACTTTCTGGGTGGCCCAAGTTAACAACCAATCAGTTATTATTAGTGTACAAGCCTGGATAAAAAGAGTACTTTATCTAGAATAAAGATTAAGAGACATCTCTCTCTCTCTCTCTAACCATAATGCCCCCATTTCCATTAGGAAATGATAAAACAGCAGTACTTGGTTCTCGCATTTGTCACAGCCCAACTGTGAATAAAGGTTGCCTTAACTTAATCCCGCATGTCCAGAGGTTCTTCACTGGCCCAGTGTCATCCTTGTGTGGTGCAGCACTCAAAAACCCATGAACGTGGGCCACTGCTCCAAAAGAGTATCTGGCCTCCCCCAAGCTCCTGCATGCCCTGCTCCTTTTGAAAAAACTATGGTGAGGGGCACCTGGGTGGCTCAGTTGGTTAAAGCCTCTGCCTTCGGCTCAGGTCATGATCTCAGGGTCCTGGGATCGAGGCCCGCATCGGGCTCTCTGCTCAGCGGGGAGTCTGCTTCCTCTCCTCTCTCTCACTGCCTGCCTCTCTGCCTACTTGTGATCTCTGTCTGTCAAATAAATTTTAAAAATCTTTAAAAAAAAAAAAAAGAAAAGAAAAAACTATGGTGAAAGCATGAATCTGTAGATCTGCAGACCAAGATTAAATAATTTCCAAAATTTGTAAAACTCATCTGCGACATGGGAATAAAATTGATCTGAGGAAAAGCAAGAAGTTGTAATATTTTTTCCTAATGTCTCTACCTATCACTTCTGAATATTCTATTTCAGAAACTGACTGCCATCCTTTTAGAGGAACAGAAATGAGAGAAAATGATAGGCAAGTGAAAAGGTATATTTTCTCCAATGGACTTCATTCAGAACAGAGTCAACTTAAAGTCTGTTTTTCACGGTTATAGGTAATCATGAGGCCATACTGATTTTTAACACACATTATTCTATCAAAGTACCTTAAATTTCACTTAACAGAAAGACCATCAAGCATTTATTAGAGATTTATAATTTAGGGGATGATCTAAATTTTAAAAGTGTCTGTCTACTTTCAGGTCTCCTAGATCTAAAATGGATTTAATAAAGTTTTGGGGAATTTATAAAACTGCAGAATAAGAAAATACCAAGCTTTGTAATTTACATCTCTCGAAAGAAACTTGTTCTCCCAAGAAATCCTTGCTAAAGTTTGTATCCCTACTTTAGTTTTTGCCTTATCTGATGGGGTGGGGGTGAGATGGATAGGGTATTTTAAACTAGATATTGGCACAAAATTACTCTGAAGGTTTGGAGTTTAAAACACCAAATGTAATTGCTTTCCAACTTCTGATTTCTTCCACACTACTAGGAAATGTATTATGTAGGACTATGAGCTAATATGGCTTTATTTCACCTGAATACTAATTCAAGTATACACTCAGGTCTATAAACTTCCCCAGATCAGTTATATCTACCTGGTATCATAGCCCAAATTAGACAAGACACTGAGGTTTCCCCTTATTTAATTATGTCAACAATGTCTGTTTCAACTGATGACAAGTGAACACTGATGCAGAACAAGAAGAGGAAGCTAATGATGGCCCCATTATTTCCAAAAGTCAGGGCAGACGCAGGGGGGCAAGTGTAGGAAAAGTATTTGAGGGAAAATGTTGCTTAATTTAGTGGAAACTTATTTTTTTTAGTACAGCCTCAATTCCAGTGCTAACACTGGTGAGCATCCACACTGGACCTTAGCTCAACAATGCCCAAAGAGCTTCACATGGTACTGTCCAATGGACATCACAGGGCACATACATCCCACAAGCTGGTTACCCAACTGCGGCCAGGCAGCTGGGGAACAGAAGAGAGCCCACAGCATAGAGAATTCAGTTAGGTAAAGGAAAGAATCTAGAATTTCCAGTGATTGACTAGCGAACACTTCTTTGTAAAAGACAAAGACCCAGGAAAGCACATGAAACCCTCAAAAATGTTAATACCCCAGTTTTGTATTTCTTTTGTTCTTGAACATTTTCGTTTACCTTTTTAAGAATGAGATGACACAGTTTTACTATACAGAGTGCGTGGGTTTACTCTGGGCACAAAACAGAATGACTCAGCGCCTTAGCAACTCTCTTCACTATAATCAAGAAGCCAATCTAACCACTAGACGCAGCAACAGTAAGACTAATAGAGTTCAGGCTTTGTAAGCAGAGACACTTCCTTCTGCTACAAACTGTGATTCCTTGGACAGGTTACTTAACCTCTCTGACCCTCATTATAACTGCCTACAATTTTTTTAGGTTGTGTCAATTCAATAAATTCTACCCACTATTATTATTATTTAACCAGAACCTCAGTGAATACCTTTTGCTTAGAGAAGGTAGATTTTCCACCCTTCTCACCATCTTTCAATTTCTTGCTGATATTTGATACCCATTTCTGTAATTCTTTGGCTTTTTCAACATGTTCTTTCTTTTCTTCCTCCAGTGACCTCTGACAAGTGTGAGTGGTTTAAAAAAAAAAAAAGAAGAAGATATATTCCAGTAAATGTTTGAGCTGTTAAATGGACCTTTCCACAGAAAACAAGAATGTAAAAATATGTTTTAATCACACACAGTATACTGAGCATTTTATTCATTCACTGAACCATGTTTATCACATCACATGGCAGATGTACTTCCACAATGTTTATGGTAGCAAAAGCTGTGACACTCTAGAATGATCAGTCTAACCTCCCAGCTGGTCTATCAATATAGACAAATAAAAAAACCTCAATTTTATTCATGAAGCACTAGAAGATCTTTGAATTGCTGCCTTTGCATTAGCATTACAATCACAGTGATCTAGACAGAAAAGTATCAAAATGGAAATCAGAAAGAAGCATGAATGTGTACACACATATGAAAATATACAGAATGAAGAAATATATCTCTCCTTCTTCTAACACACAGTAATGCTACTTTTAATTATAGACTCTATATGGAAATGGGAGATTGTGGTAAATTTATTATGTAAAGTTTACAATGTAAGAAAAACTAGAAACTTTTTCCCTTTTCAAGGAGATCTGAAACATTGTAGCTTCATGGATGAGGTGGGCAAGGGGGGACAAATTTACATCCTTCTCTTTGATTCCATGGTGCCCTCTGAAGTACTCTTTCAGCGAATGTAATGGATCATTTAAAAAATGTGAGCCCTAACGTCTCACAGGATCTACTGCGCAATGAAGAATTCTGAAGAAAGGACGCTATAAACTTGTTGGAGTTCATCAAGCTTACTCCATATTCTAGGTAAAATATCTTTATTTTAGTGTAGGCAAGATCAAGACAAAATCAAAACAACTAACCTAAAAGCTAAAGGAAACCATTCTGAAGAACAGTAAATAGTTTGTTACTTTCAATTTAAAAATTATTCTCTCTCCTAAACAGTCAGCTATTTCCAGGCCTCTGAGTAGGTGACATAATCGCTAGGCTGTGTATTTTACTGATCTTGTCATGCTCTGGACAGATCACATGAACGGGAGAGCATCACCCCTGTACAAAGTTATTTAAACATGTCCTTTTATGAAGAATAGTAGAGGCTAGAAATCCCAGTCATCAAAGGTTCGGATACCTCTAAGAGTTTAAGACCTGTGTGGAAATCAAAATCAGCTTTCTCTAAAGCTTCTTTGTATGTCAACTTTCTTTTCGTTTGAGGGCATATTATATTTCTGACATAGGACTTCTGATCTTTGAGTTTCGTAGCAATGAAAACATCTATGATGCCCACTTGGAGAGCCTCTTCAATTGACAACCGGGAATGAACCTGTGGCTCCATCAACCCCCCTGTCAAGTACTGAAATTCCAAACATCTGATTCCCATTTCCTTACTTATGATATTTGCATTGACAGCCTCCACCACTGACATCACTTTGTTGGTGACAGGATGGCCAATCCCTGTGATTACTACCTCACACTGTCGCAGCTGCTGGGCAAACCCCTCGTCCACGAGGCCTCTATGCAAAGCTTCTGCCACCCGGTATTTTTTGCCAGTGAGAGGATCAATTATGCCCCCTGTGCTGACTTGGGCTTCAAGGCATCTGAGGGCAGTGATCCGGTCAACTAAATTCCTGCGGGAGGCCTTTAGGACAGAGATCCTTTCCCCACTGGTGGTCAGCCAGTAGCCGGCAATAGGACTGTGCAAATCCTTCTTGGGAACCAGCCGGCTCAGCAAGGAATCAGCGAGTTCTGTAAGTGTGATGAGCCCTTCCTGATACTTTCTGACCCAGGCTTTGTCCACTGTTCCCTGCTCTATAGCTTCATTAATATTGAACTGTAACCCCGTTTTAGAATCAGTCAGCATATGAGAAGGATGCCCGTAGGATTCAAAAAACGTGGCTTCCTTCCACTGATACTGTTGCCCTGAAAGCTCTAGGTAGGTACTTTTTTCAATTAGGTTTCTCTGGAAAGCCTCATATGCAGTCAGTTCTGCTCCCGTTTTAGTATCTACTACAGAAATCCTATGGGTTTTGCCTACATTGAGATTGGAAATGTTCCTCTCCCCAAAGGGAAACAGAAAGCACTGGCAATCTACATCAAATACACACATTCGCAGTAATTCGGAGTAATAGAGAGCTTGCTTGTTGTTGGGATTAGGAAAGACTCTTGAGTTGCTGGATGGCTCGTGTAAAAATTGTAGAATAGCATTATTTAACAAGCCTTGCTGCACAGCAACTTCTGGAGGAATGCGGATGCCCCTCACAGGGTCAATGACTCCTCCACTGGCAATCTGGGCCTCCAACATGTGTTTACCTCTTTGTCTGTCAAGCATTCTATTTTCCATAGCTTGGAACACTGACAATGTCTTAGAAGAATATGAATATCCCAGGGCTGCCTTCTCTGCCTCAAGGAGCCTAATTTTGAATTCAGGGTCAATAACTCCATTCAGGATTGCATCTTCAACAGAGTATGTCTGACCTGAATTGGGGTCAATTATAAAACCTGTTGCAGCCTGAGCTTCTAAAAATGCTAAAGCCATCATTTTGTCTATTATGATTTTCTTGGCTGCTGAGGCAAAGGAAATCTTCTCTTTTGTGGATTCTAGGTAAAGCCCTGCGATGGAGGTAGCTTTTGTCAAAAACTTGCTAAGCGTTTTCTGAACTTCATCAACAGTCTTGAGACCAAGTCGCAGCTGCTCAACTGTTTTTGCATCCAGAAGCTTGGCTTCAACCAACTGCCTACCGGTCACAGTGCGCCAGAGCCCCTGGAATTTAAATTCCTCATCCCTAACTGAACACATGTGATCGCCATCCACGTTCTGGAAGGTCTCTGGTTCTGAGCCTTTCTTAAGCAAATCTCTCTGGAGTCCACCAGGTGCTCTGCACCCTCCAAGCATCCATTCCTCGGCACTGGGGCCTGGGCTCTTCTCTTGTTTTAATGTGGTGACTTCTGTGTGCATATCATACTGCTTGTTCTGAGCTATCTGTAACAGGAATTTATGAGACGTTACAAGTCATCTAAAGAACATTAAGTCACTTTACCCATCCTTAATCCAAATGTAATTCCTACAATAACTAAAGTTAAGTAGAGAGAGGAAAATTTTCAAACCAAAAAGGGGTCAGGGACAAGTAATGGTATTTTGAGAGTCTGAAGTTTACTTTAGATGACAATTAAGGTACTAAAATGGTACGTTTAGGGGCGCTTGGGTGGCTCAGTGGGTAGGTTATGTGTAAATTAATCTCAGGGTTGTAAATTCAAGCCCCACGTTGGATACAGGGATTACTTAAAAATAAAATCTTTTTTTTTTTAAAGGTACATTTTAAAAAAGACTTGAGATGAAGTTTGTCCAAAGAAACTTTAGAAATTAAAGCGAACTGCTTAGCTTCTCTAGCTTTAAAAAAAAATTCTTCAGACCATAATACCATAAATATAACCATATCACCATTACATCTATGTATTTAATCTCAGCCATTTAAAAACTAAAGAATAAGAATTTGTAGTAAAGATTCAAGCCAATCACTAGAAAACTACAGCATAATTTTCTGTCAGAACTACAAAGAGCCAATCTCTTAAACATTGTTAAAAAAAGTTTTAGTCTAGCTAAGAAAGGAAACGAGAGGAAACGTGGCATGAGGTAGCTGATAAGGTCTCAGAATCCAGAGTATACCTCCAAGGGGGCCATAAGTTTCGCCAGGTCCATTTCACACTTGCCATCTTGATACCTAACCGGTGGTCTGGAACTGTACAGAGCTTGATCTCTTATCTTCTCAATTTCGGAGAGTTTTGTAATAGGGTTTGTCTCATCAAAAGTTATCTGTAATTCGGTGCTTGTCTGAGAAAAATACTCAGAGTAACACTGCTGGCTTTTCTCTTTCTCAGGTGGACTCGCTGACGGCCAGAACTGGACTTCCTTTGGTATTTGCTCAACACCCCGATGCTGCCATTTTTCTTCCAATTGCTGTGGGTCTTGATTCCGTCTCAGCAGAGAAGACCGGGTCACAGGGTGAAGCTGCCCTGTGGTCCTAGAGGGCACATCAGTGGAGTGCTGGCACTCATTTACTGTCATCTCAAAATCTGGTTTGAAGGGACAGTCTTTGGCTGGGTTCCTTTTTTGTATTTCACACTGGAGCAAAACTAATTGATGTTCGTGTTCCTTTATCTGTTGATCCATCTTTTGCTTTAGACGTTCGACTTCACGTTTCTGGGCTACCAGCTCGTCTTCAAGTTTCCGACATTTCTGGTAATGATTTGCTTCCACATTCTGCCCTTGTTGCATTTGCTCGCGATACTGCTGAAGCTGTCTTTCAAGGTCTCTGATATTTGTCTCACAGAGCTTAGCGTTCTCCTGAGCTCTGCAGTTCTCTCGCTGAAGAGACACGAAGTCAAGCTTAATGCCTGAAATATCGTTTTCAGTGATAACTTTGGAGTCCATTAACTTTTCCATCTTTTTCCGAAACTCCTCTGCCGAGCGCTTGAACTTGTCTGATTCCTCCTGAAACAGAACCATCTTTCTGTGGGTCATCTGCTCTTCTATAGTCTTTAAGTGCAGTTCGTCTTGCACCTTTTTCAGCCTGTTATTTAACTCTTGCACCTGAGCTTGCTGCAGCTGTACCTTCTGCTCCCCTAGTCGCTTTTCCTCTTTGGAGGCGCTCAGCTCCGCACTCAGACTCCGGACTTCCTTCTCAGTGTTCTGGATGATGATGTTCTGCTGGTCACACTTTTGCTTAAACTCACTGACTAAATTTTGGCTTTTGGCCAGGTCTTCCTCTAGGCATTTAATTTTTCTATGGAAATCTTGTTCTGTCTTTGTCTGTTTATGCAAGTGTTCGTTGGTGTTGCGTAGCTGATCTTTAAAACCATCCGCTTGAATTTTCAGGGCTTCGCATCTTTGCTGGATAGCTTGTTTCTCTAAAACTACGTTCGCTGATTCAGTTTGAATCCTCTGCATCATTAACTTGGTTTCATTATTCTGCCTCGTAAGTTCATCTACTTTTTGTTTTAGCATTTCTGCACACTCATTACTTTTCTTCAATTCTTCATTAAGCTTCTGGATTTTTTCATTGTTCTCTTTTTCAGCTTTAATATTTTGAAGCAGCTGTGCGTGGCTTTTCTCAAATTGTTCTTTGAGATGATCTGACTTTCTCTGGCAGAACCGTATTCTTTCATTAGAGGATTCCTTCTCAGCCTGGAAAGAATTAACTTGTGAATTTAAATGCTGAATATTCCTCTCAGCTATAGCATGGGTTTTAGTGATTCTGTCTACTTCTCTTTGCAGTTTCCCTTTCTCCTGTTGAAGAGATTCTAATTCCACTTCATAATTGTGCTTTATTTTCCGAAGGTCATTAGCTTCTTGCATGACTTCCTCAGCTTTATCTGTGGTTTGGTTCAACTGCCTACCCAGTTCTCTGAGCTGCTGGGAATACCCTTCTTCTACCTGGTCCTTCCTTTCCAACTCTAACTTAAGGCACTTCAGCGTGTTATTGGTTTCATTCAATTTTTCTTTCAACAAACGAGCCTTTTCCTCAGATGAAGTTTTTTCAAGCTGAAGGGCATTGAGTTCATACTTCAGTTCTCTCATGTCTTTTTCAGCCTTTCTATTGGCGACTGTTAGCTCATCGACCTGCTGCTTGAGTTCCTCTGTTTTCTGTTTGTCCTGCTCTCTCTGAAGACCTGCGACTCCTCTGTATGACGTGGCCTGTGGCAATGCACTTTCTCTACATGAATACTGAATTTCACTTATTTTTCTTCTTGCTTCTGATTCAATCTTCTGCTTTTCTTTTAACTGCTCCTCTGCTGTCTGTTTTTGAAACGTTAGGTCTTTTTCCATCTGCTTTATCAGCTTCAAGAGTTCCTCCTCGTTGTCTCTCTTTCTCTTCAATTCTTCCATTAACTTATTTTTTTGTTGCTCCAAGTCATTGAGACTGGAATCTTTTCTTTTGAGATGATCTTCCAGGGTTCTTCTTGTAAAGGTGTTCTCCTCTAGCTGGTTCTGGAAGTTCAGAAGGTTTTCTTCCACTGCCGCTCTTTTGGCCTCGGCCTCCAACGTGAGCTTTCTCACCCGCTCCAGCTCCCGTTCTGCAGCCTCCTTCTCCCTCACAATGGTCTCCAGCTCCCTGCGGTACTGCTTGGCTTCACTCTCAGCCCGGATTTTCTGCAGAGCAATGTCTTCTACATTTCTCTGCTGCTTTCTCAATTCATTTTCCGCAGCCTCCTTGACCTTTGGAAGTTCCTCCTCTACTTGAGACTTTTGTTTCTTTAGTTCAGCCACCATTTTCTCCAGCTCGCTTATTTTTCCTGTGAGTTTGCTATTCTCAATCATTGTCGCCTTCTGACGCTGAAGCAGATCTGAATATGCCCCATGTTCAGAAGTCTCCTTACATCTTTTAATCTACAAGAGATGTTTACAAGCATCAAACCTGTCCTGTTCAAATTTATCATTAAAAACCTGAAGCGATGCTCATGGAAATGTTTCTAAAAACAAGGGAAACCAAAGGCAGAACAAATATGATCACCACTCCCGTCACCAGCACTGCCACCAGCACCACCACCTTCTTCAGAGACGAAGCTTCAGAAAGTCAGCAATGGGAGAGGACAAAACAAAACAAAACAAAACAAAAACCCCTTTCCTGTCATGTTGGCTAAGCCAAACGATTTTTTTTTTTTTTTTTGGTGTCTCAGGAATAATTTTGTTTTAAAAATTAGCTAGCTCAGGATTTGACAGCAAGAAATGAAGGATCTTATAAAAGATACAGCAGGACCCAACCTGTTATGGATGAGGAAACTAAGGTACAGAGAGGTCAAATAGTTTTGAAATCTCACATGGGTGAGTGACAAATGGGGAATAAAACTCACAGAGGCCTCTTCTTGCTTTCCCACACAACTCAGTCTTACAAGCTAAGAACATATAGGAACCGAATGACACTTAAAAATTCAGTTTTCAATACCTAACCCAACAGAGATTTAAAATACTTATCTATCTAAGATAAATCTTTGAAAAGGGGGGCACCTCAGTGGCTCAGGTCATGATCTCAGGGTCGTGAGATCCAGTCCTGCTTCCAGCTAGATGCTCAGTGGGAAGTCAGCTTGAGGAATCTCTCTCCCTCTGCCCCTCCCACTCATGCTCTCTCGCTCTCTAAAATAAATATTTTAAAAATATATATAAAAATGGGGCCCCTGGGTGGCTCAGTGGGTTAAAGCCTCTGCCTTCGGCTCAGGTCATGATCTCAGGGTCCTGGGATCGAGTCCCGCATGGGGCTCTCTGCTCAGCAGGGAGCCTGTTTCCTCCTCTCTCTGCCTGCTTCTCTGCCTACTTGTGATCTCTCTCTGTCAAATAAATAAAATCTAAAAAATAATAATAAAAAATATATATATATATAAATAAAATGATACTCACATCTCCCTGTTTCATTTAGTTAAAGAAACAAAATATAGAATTTTGGTACCACTTTAACCCACTGAGCCACCCAGGCGCCCCCTTATTGGTACCACTTTAAAGAGTCAAATCAAGAAATAATATCTCATATGGGTAAGGAGGGAAATTATATAAAAATATAAAAATGTGTAATTTCAAAGGTTGAATTCCTTATTCGCTTATACTTGCCATATTATGACAATTATAATAATCAGAGTTGCTAATGCAAAGGCAGCTATAGTCCCTGGGCGCTTTAGAAAAAATGTGCTTCATATATTCACAGATCTTGTTGTTGTTGTTGTTAATGATATGCCTCATGTGAATTCACTTTGACAAGTACCTTTAGATACTCCCTAAATATAAAGATATTTGTTAAATATAAATCTTTGTAAAAATATACTTAAGGAGTCAACTCCAAAGTACAGAATAAAATATAAGAAAAAAAAACTTTTTCAACTGATAGAAGAATCAATCTCAGCTGGGAGGACTACACTATGCTTGACTAGAGGACTACATGAATAGGGCTAGTACAGAATTCCAATATCATTTCTTTATTAATACCATAAGATTATTAGTTTCATATCACCAACTCAAGATCATCATAATTAGAACCATGTAAACAGGAGTAGAGAAATTATTCTAGATAGCAGATTTTTTTTTTTCCATTGAGAGGCTCTGGTGAATTTCAAGAATTTAATTTATACTACATACTATATATCTTACTTTGCTTCTTCTAATTTTTGATCCCCAATAATTTCAGTATGAATTTCAGTTGTTTCCTTTGCTAACCTAAATATGGTTTCCCATAATAAGAATTCATATAAAAACAAATTTAATCACAACCTGCAATAATTAGTACTCTATTTTATTTTGTTATCAGGGTGAACTCCTGGTGACACTGAGGCATTTTACTTGCTTAAACATTAAATTTTCAGTATTTTTTGAGATAATTTCTAATTGGGTCTTTCTCAATTGCTTATCAAAACTCCTCTTTTCTCTATCCTGTTGTGAGGTTAGAAAAATGAAAATTCTCTTAGGAAAAAATTTTTGTTATTGAACCCTCAGTACTTAATTACAGTCGTTTTAGTGATTGTTAATAATCTCACATTGTCTAGGTAAGTCTGTATGTTTTAGCAAATACCACACAAATTACTAGAAGTAACTTAATCCTATTGCTAATTTTTTTTCTCTTAGATCTCAAACTTACTCATATAAAAATAACTTCCTCAAGTTTTCTCTAGATATTCCCCCAGGAAAACATCCTGTCCTTTAATTTCATTAATTAATTTTTGATGTACTTTTCTCTCAACACAGATTAGAAAATCTCTTTATCCATCTAACAGCCATTACAGATACTCTACTACCATTTCTATAATTCAGTTTCCTCTTCTCAAATTAACTTGTATCTCTCTTTGATTTTATGTTTATTATTAAAAATTCTGCTCTCAGACCAAGATTTCCAATGTAAGTCTTCGTAGACTCGGTTTCAGAAATACCACTCTCGAATCTGAAAACTGAGCTATGTATTTTTTTATGAGACATTCCATTAATATAATCTTTTAGTAGTGAATTTCCAATCAATAATGTTTTCTTATATATTTTAAGTATTTTAAAAGTATAAAAAATTTTATAATTTTAAAATTTATAATTTTGAAATTTTATTTTAAAAGTATAAAAAAGTTTTTTTTTTAAGTGTTATACTTTTTTTAAGTATAAAACTTTTATATTCCAAAGGATGAAAAGCATAATTTTTTTATATACCAGGCTTTTTGAAAAAGCTCTTTGTTCCGTCAACTTTAGTATATTACCTCATCAGATAAACTAAGGGAAGTGGCTCATTTATGTGCAACCAGATATACACTATAAGAGAGGGAAAGGACTTAGCTTATATTTAACTAAATATACAATTGAAAATGTATATTTTTAAATATAGAATTTTAAAATATTTTTAAATATATTTTTAAATATTTTATATATTTATAAATTATATATTTTTTAAATATTTTAACATTTTTAAATATAGAATTTAAAAGACCTACATACCATTTTAAGTGGAATCATATCTCTTAAAAACTAAAAATATTTTTTAAAATTACAGACGCTCTTTTATAGGTGAAAGATGTATAGCAATTATTTGATCACAGATACTCTGGTTCTCTTTTCTAAGCACAAAGGAATCTCGTTATAAAGACTTGCAATTAGCTTGGTTAGTGATTTCATTGCAGAAAACTGTTAATTCTGAACAGACTAAAATAGTGACTCAAGTAGAAAATAAGAAAGTTAATACCTATTAGACATCCACTCCTGTTTTAGTTTTCTTGTTATATGAAGTTACTCTAAGTAAAATCATCTTCAGAAGTTCAAGAACAGTCTAATTTAAAATGGCTAATGCCTTACAATCTACTTATTTTAGCATTCTGTCTACTATTTTTGTCTGTTCTGAGGTTAGGAATAGAAAGCATATCAAAATAATAAAGCACAGTATAACCTCTTCAAAATTAGATACAACAGCCTTTTATGACGATATATTTTTATAAATAACTATTTCTAAATATATTTTTTAAATGTAGACTTAAAGCACAGAAATCCTCCAAATTATAATAGAACTTAAAGAGTCTTTAACCATACAGCATACCTTTTGGGAAACAATAAAAACAAAACAAAAAACTCCACAATTCTTAAAAAGTACTATCATTTTGTACAAAACCCTGCCTCTTCTAAATTAATGGCTTGTATGTTTTAAATCCTTGAAAATGTAAATTACTTTAAAATGTATAAAACCAACGTGTTTAAGTAGTATTTCTGTAGACATCTTAATAGCAGTAACTATACTACTCAAAAGAAGTGTATCTCAAATATAGGAAAACTGAAAAAAAATCCTGCCAAACTGCCAATATTTCATGATTTAAATAGAGCCATTTCAGACACTAACTTTAATAATATCTGCATCTTAGAGTGAAAATAAACAATGTTCTCCTGTTGGAAAATCAAAAACACATGGAAAAATCCTAGACCTCTACTCTTTTTCACTGTAACTGTCTAATTAAATAATAACTAATCATCCATGTAAATTTGTCATGAAAAACTTTTTTTGTTTTCCCATATTGTAGTTTCTTTAAGTTAGGGGTTCATAGTTAACTGTTACCTCCTCCTCTTCCAGCCTCTTTAATGAATCACCAGCAAATTTAACATATTGTGTCATGAGGGTGACCAGAGCAGTGTATCGGGTCCTTAGGTCCATGAACTGCAAATAATGAAATAAAGAATAAAAGCATAATCTCCATGGCTCTAAATGAGATTAATGAACGTTGATTAATAATTGTAACATTAACTAGCCTTTGTGATGGTAAAATACACAACTGCCCAATAATGGCAAGTAGGTAGGAATGGGCTTATTACTTACTGCTGTGCAAACCATATTAAATAACAGTTCTCCTCTAAATTTAATTGACAAAGTACATTTATTATTCTCTGCAGTTAATAATTAACCTTTTTTATTTTATTTATTTTCAGTGTTCCAAAATTCATTGTTTATGCACCACACCCAGTGCTCCATGCAATACGCCCTCCACAATACCCACCACCAGGCTCACCTCCCCCAACCCCCAATAATTAATCCTGAATAAAGCTTTTCCAAGGATTTTTTTACAACTCTCAATAAAATGCACTGTTTAGGTAAGGGTTTCTTTTTTGGGACAAGGAAGAAAGTTGTGGAAATGGACAGTAGTCAGGTTTACACAACACTGTCAAGTCACCAAGTGCCACTGAACTGCACACATAAACATGGTTAAAATGGTACGTTTCCTATTGTGTGTACTCTACCACAATACAAATATATAAATATAATATTTTAGGTATTGTTCCTCTCTTCTATATCCCCCCACTTCTCCCCTGTACTTTAACTACCTCTTGAATAATGAGATCTGCTGAGCTCTGCATTCTTCGGCGCTTCACTGGAGATTTCTGCTGTGAATCTACCATGGCCCGGTAGGTCATTGTTTGTAATTCATAGTCCTGTATAACAGAGTTGGTGAGATTAAATTAATTAAAGCAAAGCATTACTGCTTCATTCTATAGTGACTCAATGCACAGAAACTGAACCTGATTTCACTAAGTAACCTTTTTTTTCCCTTAAGGATTTTATTTATTTATTTGTCAGATAGAGGCCGAGCGAGCAAGCGAGCACAAGCAGGCAGAGTGGCACCAGGCAGAAAGAGAGAGAGAAGCAGGCTCCCCGCTGAGCAAGGAGCCCCACGCGGGACTCAATCCTAGGACCCTAGGATCATGACCTGAGCCTAGGGCAGCAGCTTAACTGACTGAGCCACCCAGGTGTCACTAAGTAACTTTTCTTTTCACTTCATACTTTATTTCACATATTGTGTTTTGTCAGTTCTGGAATTTCCAGTTGGTGCTTTTTGTTAATTGAAATATAATTAATATACAGTGTTGTATTAGTTTTAGGTATACAATATAATGATTCAATAATTTGATACATTTTTCAGTGTGCTCATAATGATAAGCATACTCTTAATCCCCTTTATCTTTTTCACCCATCCCTTCCCCACCTCCCCTTTGGCAGCCACCAGTTTGTTCTCTATATGGTTTTTTAATTTAATTTTTTTTTCAGTGTTCCAAAATTCATTGTCACTAAGTAACTTTTAAGAATTACTAAAAAACTACGTTCTTAGGAAACTATCTAATCCTGGGATGTTTCTAAGATGGTAATAAAAATCAGAAACATCTAGGGTGGTCAGAAAAGTTTCCTAAATCTCTTTAGAAGTTCGTGGAGATATTTAGTTAGAATATGCTAGTTTTATTCAGCCTCCCTTCACTAGGCTAGGCAATGGAACTTTAGATCTGGATGGCTAAGGCCCAGGCACTGGCCAACAGCTTTAGACATGTGAATGGTCTCCTAAGAAAGTCAAGTTCTTCTAGGGACTACTCCAGCGATGTTAAAGAAGAGAGAGAGAGATACACAAGCACACACACAGTGGTAGGAAACCAATTTCAGAACTCCGCATCTCTTCTGACGTGTGTGCTTGTGCGGCTGTGCATGTCTGTGACGGAGAGAAGATGAATGAAGCAGAGGCTGACGTGTG
>RCUC01122799.1:0-41338 GCA_003697995.1 Taxidea taxus jeffersonii
CACACACACACACACACACACACGCACTGTTGGGACTGCTGTGAAGATTAAGTAAAGTAGTATGAGTTAAGGTAATATATGAACTATACAGTGCATACAAAAGTTGAATTGCATGTGAAATATTTCATTACTAGATTTAAGTTTGCTTATTTCACAGTTCTGAAGAAAGAGGTATGTATTAGCAAAACAGCCCTGCAATCTACCTGACCTATCACTCATTTCTCTCTAGGAGAGAGACTAAGTTTTCTGATTGGTGAGTTTTAGATGTGGAATTGAATCCTGCGCCTCCCACCCTTCCTTCACTCGGGAGCCAGCTGGCCTTCAGAGAACAAACCTCAGGGGCCAGTTCATGTCCAGGATGACCGGAGTTGTCCAGTGCTGATCATGGTTCTAAGGGTAAATCAAGACTAAGGGTAAGTCTTGAATGCATTATGAGGCAGCCCACTTGGCTAACACAAATATGTCATGATCTGCAACCATGTTAATCCATTAATGCTGTTGTTTTCATTTTCATCTGCCATGCACAGATGAATGGGAAGGGAAAAGAAATGTTACTTATTTATCCATGCAAACTCCAACAGAAATAAAATACGGTAGTAGAAAATGTAGATGTCACACATTATATACATGCACCATATTGTAGCTTCTTTTTTAAAAAGATTTTATTCACTTATTAGTCAGAGAGAGAGTATGTGTGTGCACACAAGCAGACAGAGTGAAGGGCAGAGGAAGAGAGAGAAGCAGGCTCCCCACTCAGCAAGGATCCCTATACGGAACTCAATCCCAGGACCCCAGGATTATGACCTGAACTGAAGGCAGCGGCTTAACTAACTGAGCCACCCAGGCATCCCCATATTGTAGCTTCTAATTTATTTTGTAAATGCAAAAAATCCTAAACTTAATCTTTTTGTATGTTGAGCCAACATAATGCTTTTATTCAATTTTCTATTAAAATTTATGATGCCCCAGGCACCTGGGTGGCTCAGTGGGTTAAGCCGCTGACTTCGGCTCAGGTCATGATCTCAGGGTCCTGGGATCGAGTCCCGCATGGGGCTCTCTGCTCAGCAGGGAGCCTGCTTCCCTCTCTCTCTCTCTCTGCCTGCCTCTCTGTCTACTTGTGATCTCTCTGTCAAATAAATAAATAATAAAAAATCTTTTAAAAAATTTATGATGCCCCAAATATATACTATACTGAATTAGATATCTTCATATAATTAATTTTAGATGCAGAATGTATCAGTTCAGAAAACACATAAACAAATGGTTGTACTGATTTAATATGGCAACACACTTTGACTAGCTTTCCTATACTAATACCACAATTAAAACTTAATCCCTTAGTTATATACTGGCTTAGAGTTTAGAAACACTTTCTCACCCATGATCATTCGATCCCATCATCTTGCCCTTCATTTGACCAGGTTGCCTGAGATAAAGGGCTGCAGTCACAAATCACTGTAATGAGACTAACTGGCTTATAGGAGAATCCAACTTGCCACATAAGGCTTCCTGGTGTTATGTGCTAACCACTGAGCTAAATGGTCAAGAGGGGAACCTCATCAGAACTGGGATTCACACAAGAAGTACAGTGCCTCATGGAGTTGAATTTTAGTCACTTTCCCTGATGAGACAGCACATCTTATCTAAGTATTGCAGATGTTTCTCAAATGACCTAATAAATATTAGAATATCATCTAGGTAAATGAGGTAAATATGTCATTGGAATCTTGCCGCCTTCCATAATTAAATACAACACACCAGCTACTTCTTTTCTTTCTAGAGAGCTAAACTTGACTAGCTAGAATTGGCAACATATTTGATAATATTCTTTCCTAAAGGAAACTGGGATCTGTTCACCTTGGTGGGTGGGAGTTTGAAGGGGGAAGGCGGTTACCTAATTAATAAGATATAGCTTAATTAATTCTGCAGCCTTAAAGCATGGATGGAACCACAGATTTCAAATGTAAGATATCAAAACAATCAGGCTAGAAGTCTAGAGGGCATCATATTTCATACAACCTTCAGTTCTTTAAGCTGCATCCAATCTCCTGGCATATTCAGGTTTTAGAAAAAATAGCTCTTGTAATTTTTGTGGATTTAACATAGTACAATTATATGTATAAAGGGAGAGTAAACATGCATAGTTTTATTTCTGTTACTTTCTCAGTGTTATAGAATCAAAGCAAAACCAATTTAGCAAAAACATTAGAATCTTCATTAGGTCTGGAAATGGGGTATCCATTTCTTAGTCTTAATTAATCTTAATCTTCTGTCCTAACATTTGACAGGCTCAACAATGTCAAAGAGAAACAAAAAGCAAGGGAGTGCCTTCACTTTCTCTTCTCCTGCTGCTGACCTGGCTGTCTGGGAGAGCAAGGCACAAGGCCAAAATGCACGGCTGTTTTCAAATATATGACCTGGATTCTTCTAGGACAGAGAGTCTGTGAGGACTGGTATGGATTCCCAACTGCCTGGTTGGAGGGTGACCGGTCAGCTCCTTCATGTACCGTACTGAACACAAGTTCTTCTCATGTAAGACTAGGAGGTAATTTGGGCACTAAGGTGCCTTCTTTGCTTTTATAGAATATTCTCCTGGGAAAAGTCCTGTTGGTAAAATCTGAGAGGTAAAGCTGTAACACCACCACTACCACAACAACATCAAACAAACCCCACAAAACAATCAAACCAACAAAAAACCTGCACTGAAACATGCCCTGGGGTTGCTTGGGTGCTTCAGTGGCTTAATCACCTGCCTTTGGCTCAGGTTATGATCCCGGGGTCCTGGGATTGAGTCCCGAATTGGGAACCTTGCTCAGCAGGAAGCCTGCTTCTCCCTCTGCCTGCCACTCACGCCTGCTTGTGCGCTCTCTCTCTCTCTCTGGCAAATAAATAAATATGATCTTTAAAAAATAATAAAGTTCCCTTAAAAAAAAAGACAAAACAAAGAAGAAAGAAACATGCCCTGGAAAAGACAGAATTGAAAAAACTACCAAAGAAGACTCCCATAACCTTGTCAGAGCCACCCTATTTTATAGTCCAGTGAAATGATTTATGATTTTTCAAAGTACCTTTCGCTTCCATTTGATGTCCAAATAAACCTCCCTATAATAAAGGCAAAGACTATTCTTGTGGGAAGGTCTAACCCATGCTGCACTTACATATGGTGGCTAATGCCTTAGCTATTATTTGTTGAAATCCATCTCTTAAAATTAACGCATAGAAGATGCTCCTAGATGGAATCTTGCTTGTTCTTCGAAACAAGACAAAACAGAAAAGCAAACAGAAAAACACAGAAGCAGCCCTCTAAAAAGCTGCGCAGACACTTCCTGTCAACTAATGAACAACATTGTACAACAGATTTATTCATACTACAGCTGTGATTTGATAACCAATTCTGTTTGGAATTTATTTGTGAAATGTCATACAATCCAAGATGTTTTAATTATGTTACATTTTATCCAAGACGGCTGATTATAAAATGAGTGATCAAGAATTAAATCAACTAAAGTCTAGAAAAGATGCAGAAAGAAAGACGGGTAGAGTACAGGTATATCAAACCAGGAATGTCTGACTAGTCATTTCTGCACTGAAATGGGAATACCTCTGGCTCAAACAAATATATATTCTTCGGTTTTTAAAAGGACTGCAGTTTCTGGTTAATGCACTTCTTCATAACAGTCACTTTACCATTACTACCATAAAGACTGCATTTCCAGACAATATTCACCCATCCCTGAGGAATGAATTTGTGGACATATATTTTGTAGCATTAAATGATGCGTATTTTAAACCATCACAATACTGTTTCGAAGTGGCACTGATGATGCATTTGAAGATGGCATGGTGCATATTACCACTTTTTATTTAGCGGATTTATTTGAAAGTGTGTTGGCCTCTGTGGTTTCAAGACATTGTCATTTTAGCTTATCATACAGAATTACTTTACAGAGAGTAAGTACTAAGTTTACTTTTAGTCTAAGCTATTCAAAGAGAGGTATTTTTTTTATTATACCTTTAGAATAGCTCTAATTAAACAGAAAAGAAGCTAAAAGGTAGGGAATTTCACATAATAAGATCAAATGTTTTGCAAAGCTCCACATAATTACGGAGTCAAAGAAACATCAACAGAATCGACTTCATGATAGCATTTCAGAAATTTCTATCTTCTGCCAAGTAGAAGATCCTAAGAGAATAGGACTTTTGCTTGTCAGATGTCTGAAAATATACTTCAAACATGAGTTATAGCCAACTCTTCTGCTTTTCTCTTTTCCCATTCTAGGATAAAACTAGGAAAAATGAAATGTGGAAATGAGAAATACTTTCTATTTCCCTACTCAATCTCAAATATTGACAGAATAAGCTTCATTTTTATTTAGCTATCCTTAACAACTAAAACAGCAGCAAGTATCAATTTGTCATAAAATGGGAAATGAACTTGATCATTCAAGGTAATGGCAGGTTATAGCAAAAATAAAACTGGAATTTTAAAAAAATTGAAAAAAGTCATGATGGAACTGATGGTGATGGAGTCAATGGGAAATCACTTAAAGAAAGTCTCACTGAAATTCTGGACAACAACCAGCTTTAACATAAGTTACACGATGTAACAAATCTATCAATAAGTATCTAGTATGTATCATTAATCAAATAACTAGGAAATCAGTAACTGGTGCTATTTGGCCAACCTGACTTGTACATATGTATTTCTAAATTGTAGAAACCTGGGAAAAGTCTCTGAAAATAATTCTTGGATACCTGATTAATTCTGAAAATTGCTAAAATCAATTCAGGCTAAGTCTTTCCTCATTGAATACATATAAAATAAACTTCAAAATCCACAGCCACTGGTTGCCATACAATCTGCTATATTATTATGTCCTATAAGCTGGGCTCGAATTTTCTGGGCCCTCTTGCTTTGCCAAACTGATGTTTTGATACTCTGTGCATCTCAGCTAAATTCCATTAAGTAGTGTTTTGTGGGGTAGTATTCCAAGGTTAAAATGATTAAATAACTTTTATGGTTGATCAAATATAAGCCCTTATTATACACAGTAGGCAAAACCATACATTTTAATTACTTTATTATCGAAGATCTAGGTATTTACATTTCACTTTTTAATAATAATTCTGCGTTCAGCAGATCCTTCAAAAATATCTAGAATTATTGCTCTCTAATAATATTTATCATAAACAACAAGGCAGTTAGTATAGGACAACAATAAATAACATTCAAAGAATATCAGATGCGAGGTATTTTTATTTTATGGCTTTGTGTAACTAATCTAATTTTTGCAATGTAATTGGATTAATTTTTTGAGGGTTTGCATTATATTTCTCACTTTGCAACCATGCACAAAATAAAGAAAACTGATCAATATTTGATCACAGTTACAGTGCATTAATTCAAAGTTAATTTTCAGTGGAATCACTGCCATTATTCACTTTTGAGAGGTATTATATGATTATGAGAAAAAATATCCAATCTTTGTAGAAAAGGGGGGAAAAGGATATTTTAAAACAGAGGTACAAAAAAAGAACTACATTATTAAGACAGGAAAGTCCTTTCAAAATAATGTTCATAATTCTGTGTTTAGAAAAAATACCAATTAGGCTTCATATTTTACTTGTGAGTTTGTGCAAATATGAACTATTTCCTTATAAAGAAAGAATCAGAGTGACGAAATTCTCTTTAATAAAATCATCTCTCTTGGAAATCCACTTATTATCAAAATGGAAAGCAATTTAAAATCTAGCCATTAACCTCTAGCACTTATGTAAAAACAGATTTATTAGAATAGAAGAGAAATACCATTTTGGTAATTTACACTATAAATATTTCAAAATAAAAATATTACATTTCATTTATTATAAAGGAAAGTGAGTATGTCAAAATTCACTCACACTTAATTTTAATGGCAAGATGTTCAGATAATTACACCTTATAGAAAGACTGAAATTTGCAATTAAATCCAAATAGATGTAATATTGCTCATGTTTGACATTAGGTAAATTAAACTGCACTTCTCTTTTAAATAACTTATGTGTTCATTCTTACTTGCCTACTCCCCAAATCCATTGGCTTGGGTTAATGTATTAAAATAATGTCTTACCTACCGCCTCCAGGTTCTCAAAAGAATCCAACAAGGAGAGAAGAAAAGGAACTGATTTTGATTACACATGAACTAGAATAAAGTAGAAGTGTTTTTGATGGAAAGATATTCTAGATAAACACATCAGTGTACATGCAGTCTAAACACCATTGACACTGAAGCTTTATAACCTCGTGGCAGTAACAGATCACATGGCTTTTATTATTTTTACTACATAAAGTATATAGCCAGGAAACTACTAATTTTCATTTTTACAATTCAATTCCTAAATATCTTTTGGGGGCTTTTTTGGGTACAGTTTATGAGCTCTGTCCATAATGTATTTAAAAGCTATCAAATGTCTAACCAAATTTTCCCAGTTTGGGAATATTCCCATTTTGTATTGGTTAAAGCACTGGCTTGTCTTGTTGTCTAGGAAATAACAATGAAGATTCTAATATGATTTCTAATAAAATATGGCCCATGGATTTAAGAAACTGAAAATAAATTTCTTTGATATAAGGTATCTTGGATTTTTAAAAGTGCTGATATGCATTTTGAAATCCCCAGGGTCTCCCCCAAATATATTTACTATGAATGAAACCTCTTCCATCTCTTTCCCTGCCACCTTCCCTGGTGCGTCCCTTTCACTTCAGATGCCCCTGGCCTGGAATACAAGAAATGCAGGAATCAAGAACAGATAACTAAGTAAAAACTTGGAAAGGATACCTGGGCTGAAGATTAAGAGAAAGGGAACTAGAAGTGATTTCAGTTAAAGCCAAGTCAAGGACTTAGATGGAATGCCTCCTATTTGCATAGAGCTAAGTTACGCATTGTGGAAGACACAAGAGAAATGCAAGAGAAAATGTGTATGTTTTCCAAACACATCATGGTATAGCAAAACCTATCACTCAGAGATATAAAAATGAATTTAAAGGCCAGTTTAACCTTCTCCCCTTGTTTGAAGATAATACACAAACTCAAAACTACCAGACACACAGGTAAGACATTCGGGATCCCAGTTCTTACGCATGGCTCTCAAAATCTGAAGGATACAGTAGAGTGACAGTAAACATGATCATACACTCTGAAATTACTTCAGCCATTCACACTCAGCAATGTTAAATAAAAGAAAAAATTCAAAGTGTGGGTTGCCACTTTGAAATAAGGCCACTATCAAGGAAAAAGACAAATTTAAAAATTGTAACCTCGGGGTATAAATTTTAAGAAAAATATTCCTAATTCTTAATATCTATACTCCAGGATTACTGGGAAAATTACATTACAGTATAGAGCATGAAACACAGTTATAATGGAGTAAATATAAACCTAAAAGGAGCTTGAAGGAAAAGTTGAAAGGATATATCATCAAACTTTAAATAGGCCTTTCTCTAGCCTCACTAAATTACTACACTTCTTGCTGCTGTTGGCTCCTCATTCCAATTGAAAGCATATGCAATTTAACAGCAGGCCTCAATCCTTTAATAAGCTGGCTTTAAAATACCTTACATGGATTACCTATCTGTAAATCTGCTTCCCATGCAGAATGTGACAGCATTATGGAAATTGTTAGTTCAGTAAAGATGGCATGTACCAAAGGGAACCACATCTGTACCCTGTAAGATTATCCCAAACATTGGAAGTAATCTTTCAGCATTTATAATACTGCAAAATGCATAATTAAGATTAAGGGCTCACTCTAACCTTTATTATGGTCCGTGTATTTCAAATTTGGGAGGTCGGTAGGACATAAGTGGGACTATAAAGTGTCACCGTATGATTGCATCTTTTAAATTACGTGAAGTGGCTTCTATCTCTTAGACTCAGATTATCCACTATGTTTTTCAGATTAGCAGATAACCGTGTGTGCACTGAAAAGGAGGGAGAGAATTTAAGATCCCAAAGTTGTCTGCTAACTTGAAAATCTGGATATATATTTGGTTTAATTCCTTTATGCTAATTTTGGATCATCAGACTTCTGGTAACCACATAGCTATCAGATCATCAGAGGTCATCTCTACCCTGATGTATTTTTCTGTTTTGTGTCTGTAGGTGAGACCAGTCTCCTAAACAACTTTAAGAATACTTCAGTTATCTTTCCAAGACCCTGGACACCCTTTCTCCTCAAACCTCTACCTCTGACTTCTGAGTAATAAGGTGCAACTTTCACTCCATGTGTACAAATTTTACTCCATGTGGACTGTTTCGGAGACTGATCTAAATAGATTCAGGTGAACTAGATCATTAAGTAGAACTATAAACTGTAAAGCCTTAACAGTATGTGTAGATTAACAAAGATGAATTCCTGTAAATCAATGATACAGATACAAGCAGATCCCTCATGAAGCCAAACTCTGAAAGACCCCTTGTTGAATCACTTTGGAAGACTAACTAGAAATGAATAGTATCAGACTCTAATTAGCACTCACAAAATACACTTTGGTCTGATTAATTTTTGTCATGTTTCAGACTCAGGTCAGTTCAAAACCACACAGAACTTGCTTGAAATGATGTTACTCATTGCTTATCAATACAACAAAATGAAATTTAAAAGAATAAAATTTTAAATTGTCCTTCCAGGGAAAGTTATCAAATTAGAGTAGAATAAAAATGTTTCATATTTTTATTTTCTGGTAATAAAGGAGAACTGATAATAAAGAAGGAAGGAGCTAATGAATGCTCTTGGGCCCTCATGCATATGCTTGGTGAAAGAATTTCATCTTGTAAATAAGTGACTCTCTAACTGTTAATGACTTAAGTGGCAAATATAATGGAAGGAATGAGCCTGCAGGTGAATGCTCAGAAATAAAGTTCTTTCCTGGTCAGAATCTGATTTTCAAACTAATAGGAAAAGAAAATTCTTAAAATTTCTGCTGAATATCCATGTAGAGTAAAAATTGCACCTTATCATACAGAGGTCAGAGGTAGGAGGATTGAAGAAAAAGGGTGTCCATAGTCATGGAAAGATAATTTAAGTATTCTTAAAGACTTAAGCAGACAATCTCTCTTCCTCACTGCCCAAAGTATAACTTACAATATCTACAGTGTCCGCTATGAAGACACCAGGATGGTGTATGGCAAAGACCAAAAGGAAAAGATCAGGCAGATCTTCAATGACTCAGTGTGTTCAGAGAGGTTCTTAAAAAGACATGTAGATCCATGTTTGGCCATTGCTATGTTCCCGGGAGGGATGGTATATTGATATTGAGCTGGTAGAGATCAGCTCTACTTGATCTAACAAGAGATACACGGCAAGAGAAAAAAAGAAGCGAATATATAATCTAGGCCCCTGAATGAAAGATGAAAAATAAACCAACATTTTTCTAAAGAACAAGAAAATCACATTTTTAGGTTATTTCTTTGCTTCAATTTCCATTTATTTTACACAAATTTTCTCATTTCCATAGTGGAATCGTCTATATTTGGAAAAGATAACAACAAAGCCCCACAAAACCTGGGAAATTATCTAACTTCAGTGTGGAGATAACTTAAAGTTATACAAAATATGTTTCTAGTACATGTACCTATTTCCTACTTAAACGTGAGCTTTGTAAGATCCAGCCAACAGAAATAACATCTTGAATACTTCCTATTCTTTGTTTTTCATTGATGATCCATTCTCCTTATACATGAGTCGGTCAGATTTCATTATGTGCGGTTGGTGTCTATGCTTAATGAAACACTGAAATACAAGAAATGGAAACCCAACTCTCATAATCATCCAGATTTCACCCAAATCTGAACATCAACTATTTAGAAGTAAGTTCAACTTCTTCAATGGAAATTCAGTCATATTACTTGGTAAAATCAATGTATTTAATTCATTTAAGTATTAGAAAAGACCAAAGGTGTTGAGTAATTTTAATCATATGTTCAGAAGTATTATGGGTAATACTAAACATGGATTAAATGCTCATCAACTGCTAGGCACTCTGATAAGAACTTCACATGAAGTACCCCAATTTTGATACAACACTCTTAAGTTACTATTATAGTTCTCATATTACAGATGGGAGACCTGAGTCTATGAGAAGTAAAATAAGCTGTCCAACATTTTTAATGGTGGATTGATTCATGAAAATTTAACCACAGTTATTACTAAGCAGAATCTTTTTTAAAGTAAGTATCATGCTTGTGATTCTCTTCCTCATATATTTCTTAAACATCAGGGGGGCAGAAAACTCTATTTGATTTATTGTACGAGAATACCAAGATTCCAAAATATTTGGATAATAAACCTACAGACATTTAAAAAATAATTGTAGTTAGATTTAGTGGCAACAAGTAAATGTTATAGCTATCTAAACGTTATAGCTATCTAAATGTTATAGAGAATATATGTCCAAAAATTTGAATTCAAATAAAAATAAGAAATGGATAATAAAGTTCGATTTAGGACTATTATACATAGCTTATTCTTGATTTAAAATTTTTGTTATATGTGTATCTTCTAGTTGCAGTGTCTTTGGCTATACTTTTTGAAGTATACTTTACTAAATCTTGGACATGTAGTGTAGTGAAGCAAAAAACAAAAACAGAATGAGTGAGCCCTCAGACTAAGAGTGCCATTAACTGTGTCCTCTGCTCTCCTCTTTCCTCTCTGAAACTTAATTTAGGATGGGACCACTTGTCAGAAGTCCTAACATTCGAATGGGGCCATAGAAAATATAACTCTGGCAGCATCTCTTGCAGAAAAATGCATCTTACTAAAGGCATTTTGTTACTAATATCCTTTAGTACATGCTGAGTAGTACCACAGAGTTGCCAAGAGCTGGTCAATAAACTGCACCAATGTATGTAACACTTGACCTTACGTACAGTCTTTTTGTGTGAGAGCAAAGCCATTATCTAGAGGGATTTGTTGTTTCTCCGTTGACTTAATTATTCATCCAACGAGCACTGGCTCTCCCAGTGGAGGACTAGATCAGCATTCTCTTACCCATTTCTTCTGCTCCAAAATAGATGTATATGTGACACTTTTATGATGGAAGAATAGAGTCCGTAAAGTAAATCTCTCCTTAATATCCCCACTCCAGTGCTTTTATTCCAACACAAGAGAAGGGCACTGTACCCATCACAGATCATTTTTGTGTCATGCTTGAACTTTTTGCCATAGGTGTCCAACAGGCACCTCTGTCTCCAGGCTACTTTCCAGCCAGTCCTGCACACTGTTAATGTGTGTTTCTGAAATATCATTTTGAAAATACTATTACTCTGTGGAAACATTCTCTAGCTTTCTACTGTTTATTATTAAACTAAAAAATCTTTTTGCCTAGTACTTTTCCTGGAACTATCTTCTTACTGCTCATTTTAATTTTTTTTTACCCCTATCAGTTATATATTTTGCAATAGTTTTTTTCATTCATTCATTCATTCATTCATTTTGTTTGTTTGTTTGTTTTGCTGTACAGAAGCTTTTAAATTTGATGTAACCTACTTGTCTGTATTTAATTTTTTTTGCCTACGCTTGTGGGGTCAAAACCAAAAGAGTATTGTCAAGACTAATTTTGAGAAGACTTTTCCTTAGTTTTTTTTCTAGTAGTTTCAAGGTTTCAAGTCATACATTGAAGGCTTTATTCCATTTTGAGTTGATATTTGTATATTGCTTGAGAAAAGAGTTCAATTTCATTTTTCGCATGTGGATATCCAGTTTTCTTAACACCGTTTTTTGAAGAGACAATTTTTCCCCAGTATGTGTTATTGCCTAAGGTCAGTTGAGCACAAATACATGGTCTGTGCTCTCTATTCTTTATCAATGGTCTATATATTTATTAGGATGCCAGTGTCTTGTTTGTATTACTATTGCTTTGCAATATAATTTCGACTAAGTATGTGTGATGTCTTAAGCTTTATTCTCTTTGCTCAACACTGATTTGCTATTCATGGTCTTTTGTGGTTCCATGTGAATTCCAGATTTTTTTTTCTATTTCTGGAAAAAATGCCAGTGTAATTTTGATAGGTATTGCAATGAATCTATAGTTTTCTTTGGGGAATATGGACACTTACACAAATATTAATTCTTCCAATTCATGAACATAGTATGTCTTTCCATTTATTTGCATCTTTTAATATTTTCCCATCAATGTTTTGTAATTTCAATGTATGGGTTTTTTAAGTCTCTGGTTAATTTAATTCCTAAGTTTTTAATTTTTTGTTGTTGGTGCTGTTGCTAATATACATGGCATTGTTTTCTTAAATTCTCTTTCAGATAGTTTGTTGTTAGTATATACAACCTCCAGTAATTTTTACATTTTGATTTTGGTACACAACTTTACTGAATTCATTTATCAGTTCTAACAGTTTTGGGGGATATTTTTATGGTGTCTTAAGAGTTTCTTACATTTAGGATCATGTCATCTACAAAAAGAGGTTATTTTACTTTTCCTTTTAGATTTAGATGCCTTTTTCCTTTTTCTTTCCTCTTTGCTCCAGATAATAATTCCATGCCTATGTTGAACTGCAGTGATAAGAGAGCATTCTTACCTTTTTCTGGGATTTAGGAGAAAAGCTTTCAGTTGTTTCTCATTGATTATGACCTTATACATGTTTTTCATACATAGCTTTTATTGTGTTGAGCTGAGCTCCACTATATCTATTTAGTGAGAATTCTTGACATGAAGGTACAATGAATTTTGCCAAATATCTTTTTCTGCATCTATTGAGAGGGTCATGTGGTTGTTGTCTTTCATTTTGTTTATATGGTATATTGCATTGGTTTTCCTCTGTTGAACCTTACTGCTCTTCTTTACTTTCTTATTCATAGGCCTTCTCTTCCACACTGGAAAAGTTACCATTTTGAACATAAGAGGCTTCATCCTATTTTTCTGTTTGCTTGCCATAGATCCTAGAATGAGCATCCTCTCTACCTGAACTTTAGCAAATCATATCCATATTACAAAGGTAAATGCTGATTTCAATCTTTTGGCTTTCCACAGGCAAAAGTCATCTTTTCTTTTTCCATATTCAGAAGGAAGGTGTTCTGCATCCTTCATGAAGCATTTAACATATACTGAGTTGAATTACATACTTGTCCACACCTTGTTTATAAGAATTGATCATATAATTCATTTATGAAATAAAAGAAAGGTAAAGGGGCCTGTTATGTGTCTAAAGCTTCCATTCTAATGATTGTTAAATTTTTTTATTGCAATTACATAGCCCATAAGCAAAATTTTGAGCATGCATCCTAACAGGTATTTATTTATAAATCTTATGCATTTTTACTACATGAACTCTGTATAGTCTCCATAACATAAACATAAATGTAGACAACTTTTTAAAATATAGAGATAAAAATGAATAGGAATAGAAATTCTAATAATTTCTTTTCACTGAGAAAATTGCATCGGACTTTTGAAACCACTGTACTAGATGCTAGCATCCTAAAAACTAATCACTTTTCAAGGCCTTAATCAGTTTAGAAGCCAACTACAGAGAATCTGTAAAGAATTAAATGAAATATAATTTGATAAGTACATAATAGATTCATGATTTTCTTTCCTTGGCATCCACTACAGACCCTAAAACAGCATGATTTCCACATAATCAATGTATAATAAAAGTGTTTTTGAATGAATAATGATTAAGCTTTTGCCTAGATGTTTTGCCTAAAGACAGATTAGTTTGTTACTTGGGGTGAATTAAAATTTTCATTTTTAAGTTATTAAGAAATAAAAACATGTTTGGATATCCTTATTGAATGGATATCCTTATCTTATCTTATGAAAATAAGAGTTATATGAGAGAAATTGGATAGGAGAGCATAATTTTCAATCAATAACTCTGTGCTGATCATGTGGCAAGAACAATTCTAGATCCTAGTGAGAAACAGTAAACAAGTTAACTCTAATTACTAGCACTATGGGGTTTAAATCTTTGTGAAGGAAAGCAGACAATAAATAAAGCAGACATATAAAGACAACAAATAAGTAGAATATTTAACATAATATTTTTAGAGGGTGAAGTGTTAGAAAGAAAACACTATAATGGAAATTATCAGGTAGTTATGGGAAAGGAGAATATGGTTGAAAACTGGAGGTGTTCAAATGGATAAAGAAGATATGGTCATATATACAACGGAATATTATGCAGCCATCAGAAAGGATGAATACCCAACTTTTGCATCAATGTGGACGGAACTGGAGGAGATTATGCTGAGTGAAATAAATCAACCAGAGAGAGTCAATTATCATATGGTTTCACTTACTTGTGGAGCATAAGGAATAACATGGAGGACATTAGGAGAAGGAAAGGAAAAGTGAATTGGAGTAAATTGGAGGGGGAGATGAAGCATGAGAGACTGTGGACTCTGAGAAACAAACTGAGGGTTTTGGAAGGGAAGGGAGTGGGCAATGGGTGAGCCTGGTGGTGGGTACTAAGAAGGGCATGTATTATATGGAGCACTGGCTGTGGTGCATAAACAATGTATCTTGGAATACTGAAAAGATAAAATGAAATAAAATTAAATTAAAAAATCTCCCGGAGAAGGAGGTATTCGAGCTAACCCTGAATGAAGAAGCCATACGTGAATAGCAGGAGAAGAGCATTCAGGGACAAGAATAAAGGAGTCATGCAGTAGGAATAAGCTTCAAGTGCTAGAGAAAAAAAAGAAGGCTAGTGTTGCTGTGGGGTAGTTAGCAAGGTGTGGGGAACAAGCATATTGATTAGAGGCTTTAGATTCTGATCGGTTTGGGTCAAATATCAGCTCCTCTGCCTGTTAGCTCTCTGACTGGAAAAGTTATTTGTATGTAAAAGACTAATAAAATCCCTTTCTCTTGCATGTAAAAGTAACTTGAATTTAACTTCTAGATAGGGTTTCCTGGTAAAAGTTGAAGTTTTAACTATGCCACTACGTAGTCTTGCTCATGGAAAAAAGGACCACTGACTGGTAAACTGAAACTCAGCTTCTAGGACTATAAGTGAACCACTGAATACCTGATGAGGAGACCCAACTTTGGGCTTCCTAGAGTCTGGCAACTCCTGTAACTGACATGTCCTTAGAAATTCTGCATATGAACATTATAAGGGATAGTAGTTCCTGTCCTGAGGTTTTAAAGATTTTATTTATTTGACAGAGATCACAAGCAGGCAGAGAGGCAGGCAGAGGGAGAGGGGGAAGCAGGCTTCCCGCTGAGCAGAGAGCCTGATGTGGGGCTCCATCCTAGGACCCTGAACCCATGACCAGAGGCGAAGGCAGAGACTTAACCCACTGAGCCATCCAGGCACCCCTGCCCTGAGGTTTTAGACTCAGCTGCTCCAATAATGTGAGTCTCATCTCCTTGCACTGAATTGCCACATGGGGAGATGAGGTCTCCTGGGCAGCTAAATGGGACTGGTAAATAGAATGCTGGACGCACCCCTGCAAGGACTCCCAGCGAGCAAGAATCTCTCTCATTGAAGCTTGTGGTTCCTGCCCTATATCGTCCTCAGTAGACTGGCACCAAGTGTGGCCTATGGTAGTTTTCTAAGATTGAAGATTTGGACCCTGGTGATAATTGAATGCTACATCTCTGTATCCTCAACTGTTAGATGGGGATAATAACAACACTGGCTTATTTTGAGGATTAAATAAAGTACATCATTTTTCCATAGTGCTCTAGTGAAGCAGACATCAATCATACAATTGTAAATTGTGAGTTATTTTTATTATTAGCCTTGTTATATTTTTACAGATGAAGAAACTTAGGTGTAGAGAAACAACTGTCAGACCAAGGGTGAGAGAGCTGAGAAATGTCAAGGTGAAGACCAGAACTTCTTTCTGGTCTCCTAGTCGAAGTCCATGTCACGTGCTGTTCTTGCACACTGCTCTAAGGCTATCTAGGTTCCTCCAGTTCCTCTTGGTGTGCAGGATATGAACATCACTAAAAGCTCAGAAGTACTATTGCTTGCTAATTTCAAACTGACCCAAAGATGGTGTTAGAAAGGATAGTCTAAATTTGTGCAAGAAGCTGATGGGATGAACATCTGTTTCACTTTTTCTTTCTTTCAATCTGCATCCTCTAGATCATTGGAAACCTGCTATTTCCTCTAATTTGCATGCAAGTCTCTAGGTTAAAAAGGAAAATAGGCCCCTCGATGTAATAATTTATTTGGCCACATGTACATCCTGAAATGTTGAAATTAATAAAAGATCCCAGAACAGAATATTCAGTTTTCATCTAATCACTATTTTAAAAAATACTATGCAAAAGATTCCACGGTGGAGTATTTATCACAATCATCATCTTCATTCTTCACCATCACACCACCACCATCACCACCAAGACCAACTCATTCATGCCTCTGATTAATAGCTCTCAACTTGTTTAGCTAGCAATAATGACAGAGCTATAATTACTGGCCAAAGAACTGCTTTGTTGTGAGAATCTTAGTAGTCAAACCTTAATAACCCAGTTATTTCCACCAATGAAGAAAAACCAGAATCTTATTTAGTTTCCATGTCAACCACAGTGTTTATGTGAATTTTGTGCTTATTATAACTTTTAAAAGACTTTTTATTGGTGAGCACATTATAATAATGTGTATAAATAAAATATAATTTATTTATAATTTATAAGGTGTATAAATAAAATATGAAAGATAGAAAAATATTCTAACATTTGAGATAAAATGTATTGAAGTTTCAGGTTTCTTTCAACAGGAAAGAATAATATTAACAACTACATTTTTTTAAAACTATGATGTGTCTTTGGCTGTAATACAGGTTAAGAGGTATAGGGTTAATTGACCTGGTTGAAGTTGTGAGAATTCCATGAGAGAAGCCATGCTTTGCCTAAGATATGAAGAAAGAGTTCGAAATGTTTATGTCAAGGAAAGAGTGGAGGTGGATAGTTTTGGGATTGGGTATACATGAATAAACAGCATATGCAAAAGCCCTGGACAGAACAAAGCCTGACCCTTGTGAAAAATGAAAAAAAAAAAATCAATGTAGTGGAACTACATTGGTAGAGTAGAGTAGGTAGGGTAGAGCCACCATGTAGGCAACACAGTCGAACACTGATGAGTAAATTATGGGTGATAAACATGCTTCTTTTTATAATCCTTACATTTTAAAGTTCCTGACTTAATAAAATATTTCTAACAGTAATTTATATTTGTTATGTACATGACACACATTCAGATGGTGTCATATATTCCTGAAGATCTAGATTTATTGTTTGAACTTAGCAAATAATGGTAATCAAAAATATATATCTTGAAATATGTTTTATACATATTATATTTATATATTACTTATGTTTCTATGTATTTCTTTAATATAAATTTATGTATATATAAAATGAGAATATAGAACATCTATATTCTGATGAACTTCAAATATTTTTCTATGCTACTAAATTTATTTTGAACAAAACAAACTATGATTAGCCCAAAGATCAAATAAAGTTATAGGAAATTTAAATGTCTTTATCAAAAATTGATACTCTTTCTTTAAACATTTCATGTCTTCCATCCAAAACATTTGTTTAATGTATATTATGATTTTGCCTGATTAAAACCAGCTATAATCATTTCACAAGTAATAAAACTACACTTTTGAGACTGCATGACTCTTACTTTTGCCTTTCATTTTTTGCCAGTTTCTTCATTATGACTTTTTAAAAAAATAAGACACAGGGGATGGTAAATTAATTAGTGAAATCCTTTGATCCTCATGATACATATCATCAGAACTCCTGTTCAACTTATACTTAATCATTCTAATATTCTTTTACTGAATTTTATCATTAGCCATATTTATAGGCTCTTCATAACTTAATAATTTTCCATAACTTTCATTATTTTAGTTAAAACATTTTAAAGTTGAGTAGTTCAACCATTTAAACATTATTGATTCCATCCACTTTTCAGATTATTTATGGATCCACTTTCTTTCTAGTATTTCTTTTTCACCTGATATAATCGTAAGAGCCCCTCTGATTCCACTTACGCCTTTTAGCCAACATTAATTCACTCAGCTTTATTTTCTTTTTTGCCCTTTCTTGCCCTTAAAGCTTAAAAATTTATACTCAATATACTATGTGTTCTTTTATTTCTTTTCCTTCTCCATTTCCATAATGTGTTCTTTTTATATTCCTTTTTCTTGATTGATCCTCCCATGTCACATCCTTCATGCAGCTAAATTTTCACATATTTCTAATTCAACATAGTCCTTAGAAGCATGTTCTAATTTCCTTCTTGTTCAGGAACTCCATTTCATGATCCAATTTTCTTCTGATGCTCTTATTTCATTGCTTCAGATTTTGATATCCATTTTTCATATTTCATCCTTTTTTCACATATATTCTAAATCAAGGTCCACAAAATCTCAGTATTAGGTAAGATATTTGAGTAGGTTTGATATCAACTGGACACATATTGTGGAAAAACGAGGACTGGAAAAATATACATATAAACGGTTCTGGGTCTTATTTATAAAGTTTACCTCTTGCTCATAAGTTTCTAGGCAAGTTTAACCCAGTAAGTAACCCCCTGGCTTCTTAGCTTTGTGTTCTGGTAGTCTGTGGCCAGTGGGATTTATTTGAATAAATATTTGCCAGTAGTTTTATATCTACCTCACTGTTAAGCTCTCTCGAATATTTGTTTTTTCGAGATAAAACTAATTGTAAGTGGTGTAATAGTTATCACAGGCTAACTGCTGTCATGAATATACCCCAATATATATACTGGCTTCCTCACAACAGACATTTACTGTATTGTGTTGGGGAGGGGAACAAAGTGGCAGTATGATTTTCTTCTACAAAGTCATTCAAAGACCTAGGCTTATGGTGACTCTGAGGTCTTCAACATGTTGTTTACAAAGTCACCTTGGGCATCATCTCCATCTGAGTTAGTTAGATTAAAAAATAACAAGCAGGCACACCTGGCCTTGAGTTAGTACCCACTGTTCCCATGTACACTGCACTGGCAAAAACAGTCACATCCCTGCATCTAACTACAAGGGAGACTGGGAAATCTGGTTCATTTATGTGCCCAGGAAGAAGAGGGGAGCCTGGATTTCAGTGACTAGCTAGCAGTCTCAGCTACACAAATGGAAGGAAATACTTTTCTCCGAGGACAGGTCTCGGAGATTGTAGAGATTGTAAGTAATACGAAATTAAAGAGAAGTAGGGAAAATGAGGACATATGATATGATTTAACATTTTTGTAGAAAAACTTTAAAGCTGAAATTTTTTAAAGATCACTACCTATATGATTTAAAAATTTTTTCACATCAACATTGTATGCTAAATATAAATGTTATAAAATAATAGAGATGGAGTAGCTACTTGTTTGAAAAGCCATTGGGCCAAGCAGCATGATTTTGAAGGCCTAAGTAAATAATTTTTTAAAAAATGAGGCAAACAAAGAGGGGTTTGCAATTAGTTATATTACCTAACATGCCTCAAACATATATTATTGACTGAAAAAATGAGCACTCGTTTTCATACCCTAATGCCCTGCACATGAACTTGAGCTGCTGACAACAGAGGAGTCATGTAGGAAATTTCACAAAAGAAAGCCTCCCAAAGTACGTTCCCAAGAAGTACTACCAGTGTTGAACTTTGAAATTATTGAAGATGCAGGATTAGTCTGAGAGAAAATTATGATGGAAGAAAAAAATCAAGTAATTGGTACTTTGATAAGTGAAACGACTACTTAATTGTCTTGGTTGGCAGGCTGAATAGGTTCCAGTTTAATGCGTTTCCGTAACAATGGAAAACTGACACATCTAATCTTTAATTACAGTTGCCCCCTACCTATCTTACAGAAATGTTGTGAGGACAAATGAGATAAAATACATGAAGTGCTTTGAGCTCATTTGTACTGAACTATAGAAAATCGATAAAGTTTAAGGAATATATTACATATTATGATCACTATGATAGCCTACTTTCCCAGTTGGCCCAGTCAGAATTTCAGTATAGCTCCCAATTAAAACTGACTTTTTTTTTTTTTACATTCACTTGGAAAATTATATAGTCATCTGAGGCTTTCTGGAGGTTTACCCTATTTCAGAATATTAAAAACTCTGTTATTTCAAATACGAGAAGTTCACAGAGTCTGGATTTGCTTTTGTCTATTTTTATGAAATATTGAGTCTTAATGTCCCAAAATGAAACATTCCTTTACTTTTTAACAGACACAGTACCAGAAATATATCAACTGCTTTGCAGTCTTATGATGATAAAGGTATATATTTTTATATATCTTCCTTGAGTTAGACTGTATAACAACTTTCCAAAAGTGGAATGTAAAAGTTGCAATCTGCCTTCCACTCGGTTTCAAGACATGATAGAAAAGTTGCCACGAGACTGACTAAACTAAAATAAACTTAGATACCAAGGCATTGTTGGAAAAAAATCAAATTTGTTCCTTATAAGTTTGTCACAAAAATATCACTTGTGATAAAAAAAAAAGAAAAACAAGCTTTTACTTTTTTTGAGTAGAAAATATTTTTATGATTGAAAACGGAACATCAATAAGCGGCCTATACATTCACAATAAATCAGGACACTAAAAGATTTTAAAATTTCACAAGGACATCATGATCTCCCCTTCCTGGCTTTTTCTACATGATGTTTATTGTCATCTGAAATGTTTTATATTTTACTTATTTGTTTAATAAACTAACCTTGTAGAAATCTATGCTAATCTGATAGCCACTAGTCACACATGGCTGATCATTTTAAGTTAATTAAAATTTAAAATCAGTTCCTTAATCTCATTAGCTACATATCAAGTGCTCAACAGCCAACTGTGGCCAGTGGCCACCATACGGGACAGTGCACATCAGAATATTTCCATTGCTGTAGAAACACTATCTGGACCATGCTTCAGTTGGTAACATATTTTACTGAAACAAATGTATTTATTTATTTTTAAAAGATTTTTATTTATTTGACACAGAGAGAGAGATCACAAGCAGGCAGAGCAGGCAGAGAGATAGGGGAAGCAGGCTCCCTGCTGAGCAGAGAGCCAGATGCGGGGCTGGACCCCAGGACCCTGAGATCAATACCCAAGCCGAAGGCAGAGGCTTAACCCACTGTGCCACCCAGGCGCTCTACTGAAACAAATTTATATGGATTTTATTTTTTCTTGAACATAACAGCCAAATGTCACCAGAGAGATTCAAAAATGGTAGTTTAATGTTGAAATTATTTTTCTCACCAAGTGCATGTTTGTATATATTCCATAATTAACAGTGTGAGTGATAAAGTTCCTAGGGAACAAGGAATTCCTGAGTGTCTCCAGCACTGAAGATTAACCACAAACTCGTTCGCTGACCTCCACAGGTAAGTTCTTTTGGTAAAGTTGGAGGGCATTCGGTAGAACATTTGGGATAAGGTTATTTGTTACTGTGTGTTTGGATTTGCTAGGACCCAAACTTACAGACTCTCCCAGCAAGAAAATTTTATGAACCCACCCTACAGATGAGGAAACTGTTAGTTGAGGAGAATTTGTAACCTTTCCCACTCCAGCAACTGTAAAGACCACACCCCTGAGTCAGGTATTTGATACAATATTTTAACCAGGTTGACCATTGAAATAACCACATTTTCGTTGGAATTAACTCTGGTTTCAACCTACCCTGAATTTTCACAGCGTACTGAAGTGGTAGCTTAGAGATGACCTAATAGCTGCCTATTAATTTTGACCAAATGGCAATACTTTTTTTTGGGGGGGGGGGGGCTTCCTACCACCTTTTCCCCATCCCCAATGTCTTGGCCTCACTGGAGTGTTTATGCTAATATCTGCCAAATTAGGCCACCCAACAAAAGCTGATCTCCCAAGACAAACATTAATGTAATATTTTAACACCTCAATTCTTATTCTGTATTTTAGAAGTTTTACAAGGCTGTCCTTTCAAGCTAAATTTACAATGTACGCATTCCACATCATGATCTCAAGTCCTTTGTGAAACAAAGCAGGAATATGTAGGCATATATGAGCAAGTAAGTAAATAATAACCAACTAAAGTGACTGCTATATTCAGTGTCATTTAGTTGTTCTGAAATCTGATAAACAAATGTGGCCAGACACATTCCTGGGCAGAGAACTTGTAAAGAGGAGGAATCACCTCCTCATTGATTTGTCCACTTACAAGGCTTACATGATGTGCTGTGAATGCTGTGTCATGATGTCCTCCGTGTGTTTTCTATTCTTTGTCATATTTAACTCAGAATGATCCATTGATTCATTCATTCATTCACTCATTCATTCATCACAATTTATAAACACCTGGTGTATATGGGACACTGCTAAATATTGGGGATACATAAGTGAACACACAGTCTTTGATCACAAAGAACTAACAATCTAATGACAAGTACATTAATTGGATAGCATTTGATAAGTGTGTCAAAGCAATATACACAAATTAATTTCGGCCAGAGAAAGGGCTCCTAATTCAACCTGGAAGAGAAAAAGTAGGTTTCTTAGGATTGTCTCAGTGTTGAGTCTTAACCGATGAAGAAACCAGTGGAAAGAAAAGAGGCAGCTTTGGTGATTTTGTTTAGATAGGATTATCATGAGACATGCCAAGGAAACCAGAAATGCAATGTTTTCTGTGATGAAGGGAAGTTTGTCAAAGAGAGAGAGAGAGAAGAGAAAGAGAGAGAGAGAGAGCGCATGTGCGTGTGTGTGTGTAGCTGGTGAATGGCTGCCTATCTATGCACACATGCGTATAAACGCCAGAATGTACACTGTGGATAAGAAAAGCCACAGGAACAGCCTTGCGGTCATCCATTGTGTCATTTCTCTACTCTTTCCCTTTCTTGCCCCTACTTAAATCTCTTTAAGGCCGTTGGGACAATAGTGATGGCTGCAAGCTTCCTTTGCAGTGGGTATAGCGTGTGATTAAGTGTGCCATTTCTCTCCTGGACTGTTGTACTACTTTTCTGAATGATTTCCCTTCTTCTGCCCTGTCCCCTATTCTCCACACAGCAGGCAGAATAACCCTATGCAAATGTATAAATCTAATGATGTCAAACTCTCCAATACTTTCTCGTCCTTACAATTATCTGTGAGAACCTATGATCTTCCCCACCACAGCATTAATCTCTGTAATCTTAATGTCTATAAACTTCTCTTAACTCCCAAAGCTCCTATATGCTAGCAATGCCAACTCATTTGCTCTTCTCAATTTTCCCCTGTGTCTAGAACAGTTTCTTCAGATGTCCACCATGGATCACCTCCTCACTATTCTCAGATTTCCACTCACAGGACACTTCAATGCGGAGGCCAGTCCTGAACTCCTTCCTTAAAGAGCAGACTGACACCTAACCAGCCAGCCAGCCTCTTGTGCCTTCTATTCACTGGCTCTCTTCCTGGCTTTGTGTACCTCCATGGTACTTAAAACAGAATGACAATAGGATCTAGCTGATATTACCACCTTGCTTGTAAATAACTTAGAAGGAAAATATGTAGGTTTTATTGTCCCCTCTCTCCTAATTTTAGTAACTCCTTTATGTGATTTGTGTAACTTTGTTGCCCTCAGTTTTCTCTGGTGTAACTGACTCATTCATGTAGCCATATAGCTATTCAGAGGTTACTTTGTAGTATCAAGGGGAGGAAGTGATTGGGCATTTTTCTCCCACAGGATGACAGCCCTCATAGACCTCAATTCCCTGGGAAAGGTGAACATTAAATCTTTATTGTAAATGTGGTGAGTATTGAGCAAGAACACATGAAGCACACAGAAGAGTGTCATAGTCTCTATTATACTGACTGGTCTCTTCTAAGGTCCTTTAGGCTGTAATGATCTATGAGTTTACTTCTCTTTTATTGAGTTAATATTGGGATATAACATTACAGAACTTTCAGGTGCAATTATAATTTGATATTTGTACACACTTCCAAATGAGCACTATAATAAACCTAGTTACCACTCATCACCATACAACTGAGCACCTTCAACCGTTTTACCACCCCCCCAACTTCCTTCCCCTTTGGTAACCACCAGTTTGTTTTCTGCATACATGAGTTTGTTTTGTTTTTTCATTTTGTATTTTAGATTCCACATATAAGTGAAATCATTAGTTATTTTATCTTTCTCCATCTGACTTATTTCACTTAGCATAATATGTCAAGTTCCATCCATGTTGTCGCAAATGGCAAGATTTCCTTCTTTTTTTATGACCGAGTAGAATAGCATTGTATGTGTGCGTCTATATATACATGAACATACACACATATAAACCACATCTTCTTGATCCACCCATCCATTGATGGACACAAGATGTTTCTGTATCTTGGCTATTGTAAATAATGCTGTGATGAACATAGGGATGTATATATCTTTTCAAATTAGTGCTTTCATATTCTTTGGATAAGTACCCAGAAGTGGAATAGCTGGGTCATATGGTAGTTCTACTTTTAATTTTTTTGAGGAATCTCCATATGGCTTTCCACAGTTATTGCGCCAATTTACATTCCCACTAACAATGTATGAAGTTCCCTCTTCTCTACATCCTCTCCAACACTTGTCTTTTTTATAATAGCCACTCTTCTTTTTTTTAAGATTTTAAGATTTTATTCAAATGAGAGAGAGAGAGAAAGCATGGTGGGGGGCTGCAGGGAGGGGGCGGTGGTGAGCAGAGGGAGAAGGCAAAGCAGGCTCCCTGCTCCCTGCTCAGCAGGGCTCCATTCCAGGACCCTGGGATCATGACCTGATGCAATTGTAAATGGGATTGTTTTCTTAATTTCTCTTTCTCATAGCTTGCTATTCATGTGTAGAATGCAATGCATTTCTATATACTGATTTTATACCTTGGAACTTAAGTGAATTTATTAATTTTAAAAGCATTTTGGTAGTCTTATGGGTTTTCTATACACAGTACTTGCCATCCACAAATAGTGAGTTTTACTTCTACCTTTAAATCTGGATTACTTTTACTTCTTTCTTTTTTTTTTTTTTAACAATTTCAAGAACCTTTATTGAAACCAACATTCAAATAGTGTTTTAAGGGTGAGATTCTGTTTCAGCAAAACCAATTTAATAATTCCAAATATATATAAAAACGTTTAAAAATTAATCTTGTTAAAGGTGATAATTTCCCCTTTCTCCATTTTATCTGCTATACTTCATTGCACCAAATAAACAGGGAAGACTTTAATCATTTGCACCAAAAAAAAAAAAAAAAAAAAAAAGGAAAATTGCATGTTGACAAGTGCCAGATATCAGAGATCACACCCAATCAGAGACTTTTACTTCTTTTTCTTGCCCAATTTTTGTGACTGGGATTTCCAATACCATGTTGAATAAAAGCTGCATTCTAGTCATGTTCCTGATCTTAGAGGAAAGGCTTTCATGTTGTCACTATTGTGTATGATGTCAACTGTGGTTTTGTCAGATATAGTCTTTATTGTATTGAGATACATTCCTCACATACCCACTTTGTTGAGTTTTTATCATAAATGGGTGTTAAATTTTGCCAATGCGTTTTGTGCATCTATCTAAACGATCATTGATTTTCATCCTTTATTTTGCTAATGTGGTATATCACACTGATTCATTTGCAGATGTTGGGCCATCCTTGTGTCCTTCAAATAAATCCCATTTGATCATGGTGTATGATCCTTTTGATATATTGTTGAATTTGATTTGCTAATATTTTGTTGAGGATTTGTACACCTATGTACTAGGGATCTTAGCCTATAATTTTATTTTTCTGTGGCGTCCTTGTCCAGTTTTGGTATCAGGGTAATGGTAGCCTTATGAAATGAATTTGAAAGCATTCCCTCCTTTTCAATTTTTTGGAAGAGTTTGAGAAGAATAGGTATTAAATCTTTGAATATTTGGTAGAATTCACCAGTAAAGCCACCTGGTCCTGGACTTTGGTTTGTTGGGATATAAGTTTATTTCTGGCTCTATTCATTTAAAAGGAAGTAAAAGGAAGGGGCCAAAAAAAGATCTAATAGTTATTCAATTACTAATGTACCCTGAACATCTACTGGAAGGTTCATCTCTAAAATAACACACGATAGTTATTACACTTCCTACTGTGAGATATGAGGAATTCAACTGGGTGGGCAGTGTTATTCCTACTGTATGAATGAGTAAAGTGAGGATGGGACTTTCCTTACAACATATGCACACAATCACACGCTGCATCACAGTGCTACTCCTAATGTAATCTATAGACAAACTATTACTGTTTTCCAGTAAAATAAGGAGGTTGTAGCAGAATGTAAATCAATGCACTGCTTCCTTTTTCCAGAAACTCTTGCTACCAAAAAAAAAAAAAAAAAAATGTCATTTGAACTAAACAGCATGCTTTGTAACTGATTTACATTTTGCCTTTTCTGGAGTAGAAAGAGGTAAGGGATAGTGGGATTGTAGTGGGGTAAGAGACAACCTAGCAGGATGGATCCTGAGAACTGGAGGGCAGGGTGGGATGTGAGATGAGGTGGTGAAAGGTACAGCTAGAGAACTAATAAGGGATCATGTTATTCAAAGAATTTATATGGCATGCCAAGAAATTTGATCCTATTTTCAGAACAATGAGGAACCACGGAGAACCCATGAGTTTTGGTTACTACAGAGAAAGCTTTGGCTATATTGGATTAGTTATTTTAATTTTGTGTGTGTGGAAATTATATTTTCATATCCCTTATACAGTTTTTGTTCAGATTTTAGTGGTTTTCTAATCCACTCATATAAGTTCTTTTAACAGTGAATAAATATGGATATGATGCTTTGTTACACTTGTAAATATACAGTTTGCTGTTTGCCTTTTGATATTTTTGTGTGATTTTTGTTCTGTTCATTAAATGATTAATGAAGAAATGAATAACTCTGCTTTTTGTATTGTAAAGATAGAGTTATTATTTGGTGTCAAAGCATTTTACAGACTCAAAAGTCTTCTACAGTTAACAAACATTTTCTAAATGCTTAAAGTATATCAAGGACTCAGAAGAGTTTTTTCCCCTTTTTATGATTTTATTTGACAGAAAGAGAGCAAGTAGGAAGCAGCAGAGGGAGTGGGAGAAGCAGGCTTTCCACTGAGCAGGGAGCCCAACTCGGCTCAATCCCAGGACCCCAGGATCATGACCTGAGCCAAAGACAGACGCTTAACTGACTGAACCACCCAGGTGCCCCAGAAGATTTTCTCTTGCCAAGAGGACTGAAGATCCAGGTAATCTGTTAGCCATAGTTCTTCTACCAGTTCTACTGACTGACCCTCGAAAAGGCACTGAATCCCTGTTTTCCTTTTATCACACATAAACATAGGTAATACTATATATCCAATTCTGCCTGCCTCATGGAGGATATTAAACAGATGAATGAGAAGGTAGGTAATGACATATATAATTAGGAATAAGTATAAAATATTCTCTACTCTTTGCAGAATGATGTTATTAATTTTAAGGCATCCTTGTAAATCACAATTTATTACTGCTTGTTTGAAACAAGGGAATGGGGCAACTCAGGTCAAGTAGTAAGATAAGATTTTATTTCTGTCTCTGCTCTTGTTCTATTTCATTGAGCTTTAATATTCTTTGAACTCCTAAAATGAGCAAGGTCTTGTGGTAGGCATTTTCAACCCATTACAACATGGTTACCTCATTTAAAATTCACTTGTAACCCAGACATCCTGGAAAAGACAATGGAAGATTTAAAAAAAGATCAACAAGAAAGGTATGTAATATTGGAGCTTCCACTAGTTGATGTGCAACTCTTTTTCAAGTTAACACAAATAAATTTTGAACATATATTTTATTTTATAATATTCTTGTGAATCATTATCTCTACTTCTTGACTCAAAAAAATTGAAGAAAAAAATGCAGTTTAACAAATCTTCCTGTGACCAAATTTGGAAACAAATATTCTGTATAATTCACCTTATAAAATCTTGCTACATCAGATTTTGAAATGTTGGTCACCTCAGATCTAACAAATAAAGTCTCTTCTATTTGTCTTTAAAAAGAAATATGTAAAGTACCAAATCATCATTATAGATTTAGTATTTTAGTATTTCATTGTACAAAATAGTCTTATAAAATTATTTCATTAACTCCTTATAATTCCATTACGTAACTATTGTTAGAACATTTTAATGCACAAGGAAATTACTCTCACCCAGTAAATTTCCATTTAAACAGAAGTTTACAAACCAGTATTAGAAAGTTGGTTTTCAAGGTCCAAATTGAGTGTGTCTGTCAAGAATATTGCAACTAAATCTATATGTGTTTTTATAAACATCAAAGGTAACAAACTCAAGGCAAACTCAGAACTTATGGGGATAAGACAGGCAACAGAAACGTGCAAAGCAGGCCAGATAGGGACTGAAGCGAACCACTATCTAAAGGCAAAGGGGCTGTGTCATGGCCTTTTGTTGCCAAATAATCCTGTTTCTAGAGAATCTGGAAATCTTTACCTTTTTTAGTGTGACATCTTCTGATTTTTTAAAAAAGATTTTATTTATTTATTTGACAGAGAGAGAAAGAGCGTACACGCAGAGGGAGAGGGAGAAGCAGGCTCACCGCCAAGCAGGAAGCCTGAGGTGGGACTTGGTCCCAGGACCCTGGGATCATGACCTGAGCCGAAGGCAGACGCTTAACTGACTGAGCTACCCAGGCACGGCACATCTTCTGATTTTTTTAAATGATGGCAACAGTTAAAGTTCACTTTGTGTAAAAGATAACCCATTTGTAGCAGTGTGTAGAGGGCAGGCTACCGACGAGGCTCCTGCGGTGCACATGTTCCTATCTCCTAAACAACTGAGGAAAAAGCCCATTTAACAGATAAGAATGCCAGAGATAAAAAAAAAAAAAGAGTTTGCGGGATGCCTGGGTGGCTCAGTTGGTTAAGCAGCTGCCTTCGGCTCAGGTCATGATCCCAGCGTCCTGGGATCGAGTCCCACATCAGGCTCCTTGCTCAGCAGGGAGCCTGCTTCTCCCTCTGCCTCTGCCTGCCTCTCTGTCTGCCTGTGCTTGCTCTCTCTCTCTCTCTTTCTCTCTGACAAATAAATAAAATAAAATCTTTAAAAAAAAAAAAAAAGAGTTTGCGATGGGCATTTAGGTCACACCGGCTCACAAGCGACAGTAACATGACTCCACACCCACTGATTACTCTTCACACTTCATTTTCCTGCCTTATTTAGTTTGCAGTGTGTCTAGAAATCAGGGAGAAAGCAAATTATTGTATTACACCATGCTGTGCTCCTACCCCCACCATATTATGACGCATGAGCCAACAGCCTGACACTGTCTGCTGTCCAGACCTTCCACAGCTGCCACAGCTTGAAAAAAGAAACCCAGGGGTTGCTATGCACGCTAGTGCCTAGGAGTAGAACTCACAGGGTGGTGACCAGTGGGGATAAAAGAGAAAAGCTGAGGATAAAAATGGACAATTTCCAGTTAAAATTACCATATTGTAATTTTGTTAGTTATCAGACTAAGTACACAGCAGCTTATCTGACAAGAAATTGTCCTTATGGGCATGATTTAACCTAGAGATGTCTGATTTCCTCATACGTGGTGTCCAGATGGTCCTTTTTGCTCTATGTTGAGACCAGGAGGCATAAAGGCCATTTCTGAAACAGAGACAATGAAGTAAGTGCAGGGGGGAAATGCACAAGGCTGGTCAATGTAATGTACTCAATCAGATTATATTTTTAAAGCTAATTCCCTATTACTGACATAGGCAATTGATGAGGGAGAAAAAAGGGGACTAGTTTGTGAGTGATTTTGCTAGAGGTGCTATTCCATGTGAATTGTAGCTGATGAGACAGACCCTGTCGTTGCGCAGGCTCCGTAAGAAAATACAGGAAAGCAAAGGGAGTGCTCACAAAATGAACAAAAGAGAAGCTGAATGTTCTATTTGAGAAATGGTGCTTCTTCGTTTCAATGCAGGATTAATTCGGTGCCAAACTTCACTACCTTTTACATATGACCGACAGGAAGGGTCAGGCTGTGAGAAGGAAAACAACATAGAGAACTTAGCTGGAAAAAAAAGGTCAACGATTAGTAGTCCACATAGGATGGCGTACATAAACTACACAGTAAATAATTAAATCAAAAACTCCTAACATGTCCTGTTTATGGTAACTTCTTATGGGCAACTCCAAATTACGACATTGGCTATTTGCATAGGATTATTACAGAGCCATCTATCACAGTATTCAAGAAAAAGAAGGTACCTCAAAAGACATTTTTTCTCATTTGGAAGTACAATAATTTTGTAAGTTAAAATTTGGAATGCTTCCCAGTTTTCAGCAGTAAAACGATAATGCTAGACGTATCATTTTAAAGTGGAATCTCCTAGAAGTTAATTCAGTTGACAAGGTCACATTTAGACTCTATTTTTTCCCCTTATATTTTGCACTCAGAATAATTCCCAAATCCTACTATTCAAGCACGGGAAGTTACCATAGCAATTGATGTGTCTGCTTGTGTTCCACATAGAGAGCTGGTTAAAGAAAAACCAAAAAACAACAAACAAACAAAACAAAACCAACCTTCTATGATACAGATCATGGAATTCAAAGTGTTTTGAGAAAGGGAAAGAAACCAGAGACACTTATTTGTTGGGTGGAGCCGTTTGATTTTTAGTGATATCTTTTTTTTTCTTAAAGATTTTATTCATTTATTTGACAGAGATAACAGGTAGGCAGAGAGGCAGGCAGAGAGAGGAGGAAGCAGACCCCCTGCTGAGCAGAGAGCCTGATGTGGGGCTGGATCCCAGGACCCTGGGATTAGGACCTGAGCCAAAGGCAGAGGCTTTTTTAACCCACTGAGCCACCCAGGCGCCCCTGATTTTTAGTGATATCTTATTGTGAAGATTCAGCAGAACAGAGCAAGACTTTTGTGCAAACTCAGAGCTGGATTGCCTGGTTCAACATCTCCTACCGCTCACTTGCTGTGTGACCTTTACATAACCTCTTTGCACCTCCATTTCCCCCTTTATGGATAACAGGTTCTACCATAGGCGGTTGTTGTGGGGATTAAATAAAATCACATTTGAAAGTAACTATCGCACAGCACCTAGCTCATAGTAAGCATTATACAAGAATTAGCCTTTGTCTTAAAGAAAGACAAGTTTTCATAATAGAAGATAAAATACATTTTCAAAGAAGAAATTTTAAAGATATTGTATAAGGGAAGAATTGAAAATTTCTGGAAACATAATTGATGGAAGCTGTGTTTTTCTTTTGGTGGAGAGAAGACAAATGATAGAGATTCAGCGTGAAATATCTAAATTACCCTGACTGGAAAAAAAGGGACACCTTGAATATTTTTTTCTGCATCTAAAATACAGTACATTAGGATTCTTTTTATACCTCTTCAGTAAGTTTCCAATTTTAGAAATAAACCTATATGAATTATACCCAAATTTGCTAACATTTAGGTACATCTTTTAGACACTCTTGACTGGTTTAAAACTGCATTTACATAAGTCAGTCCACCCTAGGTGGTCTTTGTTTCAACTGCTAACTCTTTTTCAGAAGGTAGCCAGGATCAAAGACATTTATTTTTTGATAAAGAAGCATCCATTTTCCTTTTAACTTATGAAATTTATTCTCTCAATTCCAACTTTCACGGGTTTTTTGTCCATTTAGCTATTTTGGTATTTTCAAATATTGTTCTCTGGTATTTAAATAATTTCTTTTTAAATATTAGAACATGCTCAACAGTTTATTTTTCCATGCATTTCTTCCCAATGTCTTTCCTCAACAAAACAGATGAAAGGAACATTAGTTATGTCAAAATACTCCAACGTCATTATGTGCTATTATGTGCCTCAGGTCAGAAACATCCAGAACCCTGTGTTTAAATAAAACTGATGTTTTAGGAGAAGAAGGAAAAAGCTTTACTGACATTTTTAAAATGATTTAAATTTCAATATGGCCGTTGAGGTTGTTCATAGTAAAGCAGAGAGCTTTACTTGACCCATTTTGGATTATCCCACACAATTCAATTTTTAAAAACAATTTGCCCAAGTCTCTAGGTGCTCCAACAGCATTTCTTAAAGCTTGGTGGCTTTAAAATATGTAAAAATGCTACTGAAAGAAAGAATTATGAATCCTTGTTGTGGTCAAAATGGTCAGGATGCTTGTTCAGCCTGAAAGACCGTATGTGGCTTCCAGCTCACTGAAAAGAACAGACCTCTTTCCTCTTCCTGGTCTCAATTTTTAGAAAATATAGTGCCTAGATGAGAGATCTTCAAAGCTGTATAATGGCTTCTGTCCTGTAATTTAGATCTCTGTGAGTTTTGCTAGCTTGTAGGCAGTATTGAATAGGTAAGAGCTAGGATATCAGGCTACGAAAAACCTACCTTTAAATTCTGGTTCCACCTTTTGCTAAATGTATGACTTTAGAAAGCCCCAGTTTTTACATCTATAAAATACTCATAATGGTACCTACTTCCTCATCGACACCGATGAGGAAAAAAAGAAATAAAGAAACACATGGAAAGTCCCTAAGAGAATGTGCGGTTCACTAGCTTACTAAACAGTGACAAGGATTTTCTATGACCATTTATTTCTAGTGCTATAATTTCTGAAGTCCTGACATACAGAGCTTCCTCCTTTTGCCAGTCGCTGCCTCTGCAACTTGGCTGTTTATTCACTTACAACCTCGCCTTTACGCACAGGATTTGAGACCTCAGGGTTGAAAATACTCCTTCCTTACATGAAGACATTTAGAGATCAGTGCTCAACCTTATGAACAGGCCTTTCAGGACCAGTTGGCTGAGGTCCATGCTTTTCTCCAGGAGTTTAAAAGCGGATGTCTAGAGGACTGAAGCTGGCTCTCCATCCACATTGCCTGCTGTTCTTTGCTTCTGAGCGGAGTCCTGGCTGTAGCCTCGCTGCCCTTTTGGTTATAACTTCTTAACTCTGCTCTTTGGAATACTTTCCCATTTCCTATCTTCAGTAATAGCACTTTTTTTTTTTTTTTTAAACACTATTGACTTCGTGAAATTCTCAGAAGAAAGTTTCTTAACCTGGCTGCACACATTGCCTAATTATCAATAAAATGGACATGCCTTTCTAGCCAGAAGTCAAGCATCGATGGTCTGTAGGCCACACTGGTCCTAAAGATATATGAGAGCAGTGATTAAACATTTTTTTTAACACCACTGTCTTTATCCAGGTTATGAATTTTCCAACTTGTATTCTGACACATGACCTACCAGTTCTATGTCTTTACACCCAGAGTGTAGTACATCCCATGAATCACCTGCCTGATCTCACTTGAGTTGGTATCCTGGCTGGCTGTTGGTTCCACGACCTGAGGGAGTTTTGTCAAGTGGGGAACATCAATGAACATCAATGACCTTGTTTCTAATCCATCATCGTTAGGTTTGCTCAGAAGCATAGTAATTCCAGAAATACCATGCTGCCCCTTGCTGGTGTCTGAACACATAGCTTTATTCTTGAACCGCATTCTCTGGCTTCACAGGTTTTGGGCCTACCTCTCTTGCCTCCTTTTGACCATTATAAAGGCATCTCTAAAGCGATTGCCTCTGAATGTGATCTTCATCTCATTCTCCTGCTTTCTTCTCATCTCATGGCATTGGAGCATCAAAACCAGGTTTAGTTGCAACAATGTGTAAAATCAGCTTACATCCCATCCTCCAATACTGAACACCTAATGTATTTCTATTAGTTTGTTGTTTTGCGGTTTCCCTCTATCATTACAAGATGATTACATATGGAACGCCTTTAAAAAATATGATGCCAAGGTATGGAACAAAAAGGCAATGAGGAGAAATGAACAATGCAAACGAATTCATTTTGATTTCCTCCTTACCACTAAACACAAGACTTGGTCTCCTCTGAAAGATTTATGAGGCTTCCTACCATAAAGGAGGCTGGATTACAGCTATGCTTACTTTATAAAATGAAATTCTGCCATCATAGGCAAGGGTTCATGGCTGTAATTATTTCAATGATCTTCCCAGTCAATGTGTCTTGCACAGCTGAGCCAAACTCTCCTTGCACAGGCAGGCAGGCCATTTCATAAGAAGTCTAAAAGCTCCCACAACTTTGTATGACCTTGCATCGAATAACACTGGAAAATTGATTTGGCTCTAGTAATAAAAGACCGTCTGCATTATCTGCATTCTAATTATAATTAATATAACCAGGATAACTGCTGTATTATTTACGATTAGAGCTATGGTGAGCACAGTGTAATAATAATCTGCTACATAATTTTTTATTGATCTGATGGCTTTATTGCAGAAAAAACAAAATGCTACACCACTGCATAACTAAAATTGCCTTTCTTGACATGAGTGTTTAGACTGAGGATTTCATTTAATGTTTCTTTTATCTGATGAAATTCTCATAGTTTAAATATCATAATAAGTGTGATGCTATGGGATCTTTCAATTTTCCTCTTTGAAAAGAACAGAAGAACAGGCATAATTCATCCACCCGGGTTTTTCATTCTTTTCTTACTGAGTATCATTAATTCCCTGACACAAGAGTCATCACACATTTCATTAACAACAATGGAATAAACCTGGGAAAGAAGGGGCTTTCCGTTAAGAGAAACATTCTCTCTCACCCTAAATAAACAGTCTCTTGAAGGATAATGTATAACATCATATAAATGTAGTAATAACTTTAGCGTAGTTTTCTTTAGCAGAAAGTTAGAAAGTTATGCTTTTAAAATGTTAGTCAGAGAGATTTTTAGGAACACAGAGATCTTTAGCAACCTAGGTAAGAGTGTTTACCATTCTCTACCCAGTTTTAGTGATGAAGGCTTATTTCAGTTATACAATAAATGGGAAATATCCTTTACAAAGAAGTGAATGATAAAACTTTGGTAAAGAAGTAAACATAACAATACTGAATAATTTGCAGCAGGACTTGCCTAGCCCTTGCCTAATCATGCTATAAATATTTGTAATTATCAAGAGGATTAAGACTTGGAAATCATTTTTTTCCTAATGTCTAATTTTAATAAATAAACGTTGGGAATACTGAGTGATTAGATTATAAAAACTATTTTGTTTACAGTTACAGTTCTAAAGCTAGAAAATCAGCAATGTATAGTACATGATTTTTCCAGTTTCACCTATGTTTTCATTTGAGAATCAGGCCTTAAAATACTTAGCTGATTCTATGATATCATGAAACATTTCAATCTCTAGGCACTATTTTGAAAAAATACATTCAAATCATATTTTGCAGATTTATAATGAACTTCACGCATGTTATCTCAGTTAATCTTAACATACCATGTAAGAACGGAAACACAAGTATTTCCTTTTGACAGATGTGGAAACTGAGGCTTGAACAGCTGGCAGGTAGCAGATTCACATCTAACACTTTTACCCACTGACCTAGGATCCCCGACTTTTTCTGTCCTAGCATGCTCTTTCTTCAGTGATTTATTTGAGCTGAATTGGGTAATTGGTGCATTGATACTAAGTCTCTACAGAATGGATCCGAATAATATTTGCATAAAAATGTGATGATTAGGAAGTATAAACTGTCTAAGAGGAGTAGGATTTAAGAGATCTTTTAACTGAGCAGCATCATCATCATTCTGGCAACTGACATTTACAGAACCAGAAAATAACAAACATTATCTCATTGTACTGAGACACATGAAGAGAGCAAGGCTTAGGGAGGAATTCAATAATTTGTCCAATGTCACATAGCTAGCTAGTGCTGGACCAGGGCTCTGAACACTGTGTTTCTAAAATCAGAGTCTGTCCTCTTTATATTGGTTTATTTTCCTCGTGTTTCAGCTTTCCAATAATATACCTTGTAGAAACCATCTTATAATTGTTTCAACAAAGAAATAAACTCAAAATGTAATTTTCTTTTGTTTTTTTGTGGCTAGAAAAGCAGTAACAGAGGCATTAAATATGGTGTCACAGAAACAGTCACTCTCAGAGTCCTCATAGACATTTCTATTAGATTATTTGAACATTTCAGAATTTTATGTGTTAGCCATGCCAACATGAGTGATGTAAAATGCATTATAGTGAGGGGCTGTTGACTATAACTTGGATGATTACACATTTGTGTAGATTTTATTTTCAATTTAATTATTTTTAGTAAGATATTAATCTTTGTTGGAAGCTGTTATAAAATGTGTATTTTTAATCCAAAATATGAGATTTGATTCTGAATGAATATTAGACAAGACATATAATTAAGCATCACTGGTAAAAAGAGAGAGAGAGAGAGACAATTATGGGCTATTTGAAAAACTAGAAGTAGAAATATGGAAAATTGTACTTGATTTTATCTTTGGTGCAATTTTTCCTGTTTCCAGCCCCTCTATTACTATCTTGACAGTGGAATAGTAGCTAGAATGAGACAAATGTAGGAATGACAAGCAGGGTTTCATTCTAGATAGAATTTCAAAAATTTCCCCTTTGTGTTAATTCCATTATTTTGATGACAACAATCAATTTCAAAAAACTCTCTTTGTGGGGCACCTGGGTGGCTCAGTGGGTTAAGCCGCTGCCTTTGGCTCAGGTCATGATCTCAGGGTCCTGGGATCGAGTCCCGCATCGGGATCTCTGTTCAGCAGGGAGCCTGCTTCCCTCTCTCTCTCTCTCTGCCTGCCTCTCTGCCTACTTGTGATCTCTCTCTATCAAATAAATAAATAAAATCTTAAAACAAAACAAAACAAAACAAAAAAACCAAACTCTCTTTGTTACCCATAAAGCAGACAAATTCTATGGTAATTTTTCCTGAAGAATGTAGGCTGGCAGGACGCCTGGGTGGCTCAGTTGGTTAAGCAGCTGCCTTTGGCTCAGGTCATGATCCCAGCATCCTGGGATCGAGTCCCACATCGGGCTCTTTGCTTGGCAGGGAGCCTGCTTCTCCCTCTGCCTCTGCCTGCCTCTCTGTCTGCCTGTGCTCACTCTCTCTCTCTCTCTCTCTCTCTCTAACAAACAAATAAATAAATAAAATTAAAAAAAAAAAAAAAAAGAATGTAGGTTGGCCAGACCAGTATGGTAATAAGAAAGCCAATGTCCATGCTTACTTCGCACTAATTGCCCTGAATACAGGGCTTAGGTTGAACAAATATGTAAAATATAATTCCATAGCACATGCCCTTAATTTTTACTTCATTGTAAATAGTTTTTTTTTAAATGTGTAAAAATCTGCTACCACAATTAAATTCTCTAGAAGTTGTAGCCAATGTAATAAGGCAGGAAACAAAAATCAGAATTATAAAGCTATGAAAGGTGGCCAAAAAGTCATAATTCACAGATTATGAATGGAAAATTATTAATATCAAATTATTATTTTAAAGGTTAAAATTAAAGATTAACAGAACTCATATATCATTACCAGAGAAAAAGGTAATTGCTATAAAATTTTATTCATAATTACAACAAAACTGCTTAATATGTGGAAAATTTTTTAATACTTGGAAATATTTTAATAAGATATATGACTCATATGAAGAAATATATTGATAGAAATAATTACTTATCAGTATAAATAGAGTTAAAATGGAGAAAATATTTTAATGATAATTTGCTTGCAAATTGATTCATAAATGCAGTGTAATGTTAACCAAATCTCATTAAGCATATTTTTAGAACTAAAGAAAATTATTTCTTTCATCTGGTAGAATAAGTAGATGAAAATAAAATAATTTTGGGGAAGAATAATATAAGGTAATATGTTAAAACACTATTAAGATACAAAATCAAATCACTATGATATAAAAATAAGGAAAGAGGAAAGTATAGATAGAATCAACTAATCTAAAAAGAACCTAGAATGTATAAGAATTAGATTGATGAAACAAATCAGTTTGGGGAATGTTGCACTCTTCTAAACATAATAATTATTTAGATCTCCACTTTAAACCATTTACTGGAATAAATGTAAGAAGGAATAAAACTCAAAATCAGAAGGGCATTAGAGCTTAGAGGTTAAATGATGACTGCTTTGCTTCCACTTCTATTTTTTTTTTCTGTGCAAATTCATCTTTCTCCAGGTATTAGTATTCCCAACTATAAAATAAAGATAATAATAGTGCCCATTGCTATAAGGTTACTGAAAGGATTCAATAGGTAAATACGTAAAGTGCTGAGAAAATTGTCTGACAGAAAGTAAGAACCCTAACAGTGTTGGCAAGTATGTTATTATTATCAGTAATACCATTACAGATTAAAGAGATACAGTGATTTAAGTAAAAAAAGAGCTGTTAACACTATTTATTTACTTTCCAAATGTGACAAGTCCTTCCAAGATTTATTGGAGCCAAATAAATTGCAAGTGGGATGATCTATAAATCTGATAAGCCTCAAAAAGAAAAACTTCAATAATCAAGACTAAAATTTCCAAGAAAAAAGATTAAAAAAAAACAAAAAGAATAAAATTTTCAGAAAAGCAAATTGAAAACTTAAAATGAAATAATGAATCATAAAATAATTGACACTCAACATATTCATAGCTAATAGATTATATACAAAAAACAAGTACAAAATGAAAATTAAAAAAATTTATTTCAGGTAATAGAAAAAGATTCAAGTTGTTATCTTAACTTACTTAAATATCAAAGATTTTAAAAAAATCATAAAACTCCCAAGGGATAGGGAATGTCATGTGAAAAATGTACTGGTGTCTTAGAATTTTGCACAGCACAGTACATGTATCAAGATCTTTAAATATGCTCACTCTTAAGACACTATAGTAATCAGATGTTGAAAATTAGTTTCTCAGGGTGTCTGGGTGGCTCATTAGGTTAAGCATAAGAGCCTTGGTTTTGGCTTAGGTCATGATCTGGGGTCATGAGACTGAGACCCTCAAAGAGCTCTGTGCCAGGCGTGGAGCCTGCTTAAGATTCTCTCTCTCCCTCTGCCTCTTCCCTTCCCCACTTGAGCATGCCCTATCTCTCTGACTCTTTCTCTCTCTCAAAACACAGACAAAATAGCCAAAAAACAAAAAAATGAGTTTCACTAAAGTAACTAGTTGCTATCAACCTATTACCAATACCAATACTCAGTTTACCAACTGAAATAATAAATGTGGTCTCAAGCTGGTATGTTTTCAAAATCTACAGTAGAAAGATTTAGCATCCATGGTCTATTTTTTTTCTTAATTTTAATAGTAAGATACAGAATTTACCCAAGAAGTAAAAAATACATCTTCTAGGAAAGCCAAGCAATATATATTTTAGGAATACATTCACATGTGATAAAGCTATTTTTAAAGGAAAGGGAAAGAGATAATGTGTAAAAAAAATCAGGATGGAGGTTTGTTGTTAGAAGGAGAGTTTACAGAGAGCAGGATGTGGCAAGGATAAGCATACACATAAATGAAATATCCCTCTATAGTTCTAGTACTTAATATGGATGGTAGGTTCATGGATCTTCTTTGTCATTTGCTTTGTAATTCATATATACTGTGTGTTTTCTTGTGCTTCTATCACATATAAAGTTATATTTCTTAAAAGGCACAGAAGAAAATAGTATCTCTCATTGGGTACAAAAAGAATAACATTTAGCTCAATTTTGGCTCTTGCCTTTGTTAGAAATAGACTGTCATTCCTAGCTAATGTCACCCCTGACTTCTGTGCACCTTCTCTATTGACCAATGAGCTTGAGCATTCTCAAAATTCTTGGCGAAGAAGAGCTCATGCAATTGGAAAGTGATTTTTTTTTTAAGATTTTATTTATTTATTTATTTATTATTTATTTATTTATTTTAGAGAGAGAGAGTGAGACAGGGAGAGGGTGAGTGAGCGAGCAGGGGGAGGGACAGATGGGGAGGAAAAGGGGCAAGCAGACTCTGCACTGAGCTTGAGCAGGTCCTGGGGCTGGATCCCAGAACCCTGAGATCACAATCTGAGCAGAAACCAGATGTCTCACCAACTGAGCCAACCACATACCCTGGAAAGTGATTTCATGCATGTTTCCCACCATTCCTTCCCAGTAAGTTAAGAATAGTCTCGCTAGCTTCATGGGAGTTGCAAGAAGACAGTTTTGATAAAGTTGTCACAGATGACATGGCTTTGGTTGGGATGTGCTTGCAAGACCGTTGCTTCTAGAGCTGTAGCACCATCAAAAAACAAAAAAAAAAAGGAGAATCATATTTGTAAATATTGCCTGAAGAAGCATAAGAGGATTATGCTTACTGACCCCATCATATTTATCAACGACTGCATCGGAAGCTGATGGATCTAAATATGAACACCATGACAGAGTCAACCAGATTTTTATAGTCATCCTGATTTACTCACATCCACACACAACCACTACAAACACTTCCCTTACAGTAGACTACATGAAATAATACTTATTTATTTATTTTAAAGATTTTATTTATTTATTTGACACAGACAGAGATCACAAGTAGGCAGAGAGGCAGGCAGAGAGAGAGGGGAAGCAGGCTCCCCTGCTGAACAGAGAGCCCGATGTGGGGCTTGATCCCAGGACCCCAAGATCATGACCTGAAATGAAGGCAGAGGCTTAACGCACTGAGCCACCCAGGCACCTCAAAATGAAATAATATTTAATGACATCCTATAATTTATGAGCAATATCATTATATGCATTTGTTTAGCCCTCTGCCCCAAACTATGCATTAAACTGTTATTTTAAAAATTAAGTGCAAAAGTAGGCGAGCCCAGGACATAAGGCAAATGCAAATGTCAGGAATACTCATCGTGAAAATTAAAATAATGAGGATTTTAAAGAGAACAGAACTTGAATAAATTACAGTGTATTATGTATATTTTTATCACAGGTTGTTTATACACATAGGAAGTCCAGTATCATTTTCATAGCCCTATTTTTACTAAATCTCCCTAAAGATTTCCTGAAAATTGAATACTGGCTTACAGTAGAGTAATTTTAAGAATAAAGTAAATATTTACATAATTAGTTGATTTGTCCATTTCCTCTATCCTATGATACCCAAACATCACAAATATGGCCTTCAGGTTGTTAGAATAATGGATGTAAAAACGCCATATTTAGGAGTACCTGGGTGGCTCAGTCGATTAAGTGTCTGCCTTTGGCTCAGGTCAGGATCCTGGGGTCCTGGATGGCCCCTCCTTGGGCTCCCTGCTCAGCTCAGCAGAGAGCCTGCTTTTCCTTCTCCCTCTCCCCCTTCCCCCTCTTGTGTTCTCTCTCTCTCTCTCTCAAATAAAAAAAACCCAAATCTTTAAAAAACACAATATTTAAATAACTTGGTCCTTCACAATGACCAATTGATTATGGCAATATATTATTTTCTCGTGACTAATTCCAATTTGTTCATTCATTCAAAGGCAAAAATAGTGATTGACCTTCTAAAGTCTGCTAGGTGTCTGAATTCAAAAAAAAA
>RCUC01122800.1:0-29743 GCA_003697995.1 Taxidea taxus jeffersonii
AAAAAAAAGTAACTTTGAAGATAACAATTTTAGGTTATTGCCTTTCTTAAAAAAAAAGATGAGGGACCTAATAAGGAAATACATTTTATTACATTTGTTATTGATGCTATAAAACACAATTTTAACAGCTAGGAAATGCAATGCAATTGATCATATGTTAGAAATGCATTAATTTGAGTTACTGTATTTTTCATATGTAATTTGAAATTATGTATAGACATAAAAATGTCTTATTGCATGGTATAAATCTATGCATTACTATTTCATTACATTAAATTAAAACCATGTCTATAAGAGATTTTCCCTAAATTTTCCCTGACTATCTGACACAATTTGCTGGAGGATGCTCTCATGGACTGAACTGACCATGGTCTGTTATTTGGGGTAATTTTCTCCACAGTTCTCTCTCTGGTATATACTTTGCTGCTTTTGACCTATTGTTTCTTGAAACAGTCATTGGACTAAAATAATGTCATCCATAAAAATGACCATTTAGTAGTAAAAAATAAAGGACTTTACTGAGGACAGAATAATCAAACACGAGACAGCAGTTTAACAGCCCTTTTTAAAGGCTACTTTGTTTTCAGGAAGGAGCTTCTGTCTCCCAGATCCATCTCCATCACTCAGCATGTCAAGCAGTGGTGGCAAAGGCACGTGCTCCCGGTGTGTCTGGGTTCCTCTTGCACAGCTGGCTAAGCTCAGAAGAAGAGGTCGGCAGGGTCAGAAGTGCATTTTTCAGATCACTTTCCAAAATAAAAGCATCCATTTGATCTAGCTATAATGAAACAACCTGGACATTAACAAAATATTCTAACTCTATATGGGACCCCAATTATCCAGTTGCCAGGGAAGTGGAGTGTGTGTGTGTGTGTGTGTGTGTGTGTGTGTGTGCACAGCTGTAGGTTTCTGTGCTGTTCAGAGTCCAAATGTTTTAATTAGTTGCTAATTCTTCCTTGAGCATAATTTCAGGAAACGTGTGTAAGCTGATTTTGCCCAGATCTCTTTTCTCACCTCAGCCACTGAAAGCACGATTATCTTGGTATCTTACATTCTATCTCTGCCTATCTGAAACTTTCCTAGAGTTAAATTTGCAAGAGAGTAGAGTTTCTTTGGCTTTCAAGTACTAACTGAAGAATGCTTCATATTTTACAGTGCCTTTTTCATGTGATGATGCAGTCTCCTGCTCAGGTTCATAACCTTGGAGGTCATCTTTCATCCTCAACACCCTTTGATTATAAATTTACATCACACAAATCTCCTTCTATCATCTCCAGAACATAGCAAGGCTGTGACCAAAGCTGTCTCAGGAAGATGCCAATTCAATAATTCATACCGTTATTATATCGCAGCTGGTCGCAGTAATTCATCGACTTGTAACACCCGTACCTCTCTGGGCCCTGTATTTTAGTAGTGCTGAAGAGGTCTCCCATCTATTGCCAGTGCTGTGGCTCTAACATATCTGATCTATTTGTCTAATACAATTGAATTATGCATCCAAGTGTCTCCATTCCATTAATTATTTATACAGCTTTTAGCACATCCATGCCTACCTTTCTTCAATGAAAGAGAATATAGTCATTGGTTGTGAGGATCGAGGGGTATCATAACCTGAGAAGTAGCTTCTGGGAGGCTGAAAGTTGACCCTATTTTTGTGAAAATACCCTTCTGGAAAAGGACAAAGCAATCAGAAACATAAAGAGACTAAGTATCAAACCAACCTGATTAAGAGAAGAATCTGAAAGTGAAACTGCAGGTTTCCCCGCTGTCTGGATGTAGAGCGTTCCTATGAAAACTGTCATAAGACAAAAGAGCATCAAATGAAGAAGCAATTAATAGTAATTTATATGGAAAAGTTGTTGAGGTTCTCAGACCCCCAAAATAATCTCTTTTAGGTATTTCTGACACCTTAGGACACATCTTGCTAACAGATGCACAAAAATCAACTGAGATAAAGCACAGATGCTCACAGACACAGTTCAAAGCTCTGGCAGCTGATCCTGAAATGCTGAGTGTAATTCCTGGGGAAGGAGCTTGGTGGGGCCACTAGTGCTCCTCGAAGTGTGCACCACCTCTAGAACTGCTTCCTGCAAAACAAAGGCTGAAAGCTATTTTTGCTTTTTGCCTTTTCTGGTAAAAGTGAGAATCCTCTTCAGATTTCTTTCTGTTAGAAAAAAAAAGGTTCTGATATAGGTCTTTCGTAAAAGGGAAATAGCAAAATATGAGCTTTCGAAAGTGGGAATACCTGTATAACAGAATGAGTGAGTACTATCATTTTAGTTTTGAAGGCTCTCCATTTAGCTAAGAGGGAAAATAGTAGGAAAAGAAATCTGTTGCTTATTCCATTATTCAACAGATATTTATCAGGTGCCTAACATATTCTAGGTGCTAATCTAGAGACTGGAGATCTAGCAGTAAACAAACAAACAAACAAAACAACAACAACAAAGGTTAAGAGGAATTAATTCAAGTAAATCTATGAAGAGACTATTATAATGTGATTTGCTGAGGTGCACTGGAAGATGGCAAGACCTTAACTACAGTTAGAGAATCCCACTCTCCCTTCCTCAGAAGTCTAACAGTGTTCTCTTTTGTTCTCGTGGGAGCTTCCCATTCACTTGTGTCAAGGCATAATATGGGCAAACAATTGTCTAATTGTATAAAATAAATGTGAGTTTCCTTATGTTTAGGTCTATTAGAGAATAAAGGGGTCAACTGATGAGAAATGGAAAGCATAGGATAGTTTAAAAATTCAATATTAACCCATTCTAAGTTTAAAATACTATAGGACAATGGGACAGAAAATAATCCGCAGAAAGTAGATAAAAATCATTAAAAGCATTATGGAGAACTCTCAAGAGAATACTTAGATTTTTCCAAATACAATGGTTTGACCACCTCACTGAGAGAAACAATTTAAATGAAAACCAAAGTAAATTTTTGATGATAAAGTGTGGACAGCTCTTTCAAGAATAGCTGAATATTAAAATAGATAAAGTGGAGCCAAAAGAAGTAATATGTTTAAATATGGAGTTTTCTAGAATGGGAGAGAACCGAGCTGATGTGTTCCTTGACAGGGAGAAGTCAACTTGGAAGAAAACTGATGAAATAAGTAATGGCATTATTGATGGAACATCATCCTAAAGGAGTGGTAGAGGGTCATCAGATAAAGATGAAAGTGAGCAGGAAAGCTTGATGGAAATACAGAAGGGTAGATTGGATTGAGAGCAGGAAAGAGTTAAAGTGGAGGAGAGGGCAGTGGGATTGAGCTCTCCCTATCATCAGATGGCTTCAATATCTCATGAAAAAAAATTCATACCATCCTTGTTGAGCAAGTATTGTGTAGATTTACACATAGATATGGTGGGCTTATGAAGATGAGAGACAGTGTGTAGAGCTTCCACATGAAATATCTTTGTATCTTTGCTGACTCCACAATAAGAAATAACATTTTCAGAAACATGACAATGATGAACTAATGCTGGTTTAATGATGTCATCTAGTTGAAGTTTAAACAAGCTGTATGTCTTATGGTGAGGAGACAAGTAATGGATATTTACCTTTAGCTATAGGCCATATAACTATTTGATATGGCATTTGTACATAGTAAGAGGACCTTGAATGTATTATGAGCTTGGAAATTTTTTTGAAAGATTTTATTTATTTATTTGACAGAGAGAGATCACAAGTAGGCAGAGAGGCAGGCAGAAAGAGAGAGAGTGGAGGAAGCAGGGTCCCCACTAAGCAGAAAGCCTGATGTGGGGCTCGATCCCAGGACCCTGGGATCATGACCTGAGCTGAAGGCAGAGGCTTTAACCCACTGGGCCACCCAGGAACCCCAAGCTTGGAAATTGATGGTTATTTTTAAAAATCTTATCCATCTGCCCCAACTTCTAAACCTGTGCTACACAGGATCTTCTCTTTCATTACCAAAAGTCCTATATCTCTCAACTATTCTTAAGATTACTTCTACTTTTCAACTACACTATAATATTAACTTTTCTTTTGAAAACACCATTTTGTCTGATCTCTAAGTGGCAACTTTTCATTCTCCTACAGGCATTCTCCTAGAGCCAGAAATTCTCTTGGGTCCACATGACTGTTCCTTGGATGTTACTCACCCAGTGGCTCCTCTTCCTGACCACCTTTTCTTGAAAGCCCATCTCCCGTTATACTACTCTCATTACCTATCACCATCACTGATTGATGTCCAATCATGCCTGCGATATCAATGAAAGTTTTTTTGTTTTCTTTTAGCTCATTTCTATTATTGCCTTTATCCTCTGAGGATTCACAATTATGCTCCTTTAAGAACCCTGGGCCTTGAGTTTTATTCCAGTTGGATTTCCCATCTACTTCTACTTTGGTCACCCAAGATGAGGGCCATATCTGGGCTTGGAGTATATTTCAGCCATATAATTCTTCTGCAGTTCATTTCATATACTATATCTGTAAATGTATTCCTAACACCCGTGATCATATTTTTACCTACAAACCTCTTATGAATCCTGACTATATATGTGAAAATATTATTTTTACCACTTTGCATGGAGTCTAAGTCCCTTCAAAATTTCACTTGGACCGTACATATCAACTTCCTTCAAAATATCCTTTCCTCTAGAACAAGATTGTGAACTTTATGTTCTCTGAGTAAACTACAAAATCTTCATGTCTTCATGCCTTAAATTCTGTGTCTTCCATCAGGACTAAGCTTTCCTTTAGGTTTCTCCCTTTCTCTATCCCAATTCTTCTGGCCCAGTTCCAGTACATTTAACCTTCCACAGATCTCTACTTTCAACTTGATCATGCATGTGTTTCATCATGGTCTCCAGCACTCTGCTCATCTCTCTCTTCCTTTATTATGGTGAATTTATAAATAAAATAGGCACACAATATCAATTCATTGGTTATTTCTTTTGGTCTAAGTTTCCATATTTATAAAAAGAGAGACCTAGCATAGATGTCACATAATACTTCCATTACCTCCAATATGTTATGATTTAATTGTACAATATCAAATTTTCATCATTTTGCATTTGCAATTACTTCCTCTAAATCCTTTGTATGGTACTTCTATTACAATGCATGACCAGCTTCCTTTACCTCATTCTTATTTATTGAGAAGGTATATACAAAGCACGGTGTGTACTGTGTGTGTGCATATGTATGCACAGAAAATCACGGGTCATAACCTCAAGTGGATTACAAACCAGTTCACTGAAATTCTCTGAACTACTCCATTTACATGGACTCATTGGCTTTATAGACAATGTCCATTTTTCCTGTAAAACACACTGATGGAGTCCTACAAAGACTGAATACTTCATTTTACATCAATTGAGTTGTGTACTTCCCAAGACTCAGCTGTGTTTATTCCCAAATCAGCTTATGTCATTTAATGTGGTATTTATATAATTTAATTATGTATTAGATAAGCTGACTAAAGATGAATACAAAAAGAGTGTTATTATTTCTAAAAGAAGTAATTTAATTTTAATGCGTGTGATGGACATACCATAAAGTGACTCCCAGTGAGTCATACTCTTATATAATCCCTCACCTCAAGTGAATGTGGAACTTCTGACTTTCTTCTAACTAACAGACTATGAAAAAGATGAGGAGATGCCACCCTTTGATTATGTTATGTTATATGGCAAAGGTGATGGCATGTTTCTCCTTTGATTATATTACATTATACAAAACTACATCTTAGCAGGCTAGAGATTGAGATTCTTATGCTGGCCTTAAAAAAGCAAAGCGATATGTTGTAAACTACCCACGGACAGAGCCATGTGGTGGAAGCTGTAGGCAGTCTCTATGATTTGGAGGCTCCTCCAGAAAATAGCCAGTAAGAAGTCAGGGCCTTCAGTCACAAAGCCACAGGAAATAAATTAAGCCAACAACTTGAAGAAACTTCAATGAGGATTCTTCCCTCATTGAGCCTCAGATGGGAATACAGACTGGCTGATGACTCGAGGCAGCTTTGTGAGCCTCAGATCAGAGGAGCCAACTAAGTTATGCCAGGAGTCCTGACTTTCAAAACCTGTGAGGCAATAAATGTGTGTTGTATTAAGTTGCTAAGTTTGGGGTAATTTGTTATGCAGCAATAGAACACTAATACAATGCCTTAGAAAGGATCATTAAGTCAATTTGTTTTAGTTAAAAAAAGAGCCACCGCATAGTGCTGCTGTCAGTTTCAGTCAGGGCAGGATAACGTTACATAGTTGAGGAAAAAAATGTAAGAGTCTATACACATTTTTCCTTCAGATTTTTACACAAGTATATATAAGATGTTGCTCTATTTTAAAGAACCTCCATATAGGGGAGCCTGGGTGGCACAGTCAGTTGAGCAGCTAACTCTTGGTTTCCACTCAGGTCATGATCTCAGGGTCGTGGGTTTGAGCCCCATGTCCAGCTCCATACTGTGAGAGATCTGCTCTGGATTCTCTCCCTCTCCCTCTGTCCCTTCCCTGCCCTGCCCTGTCACTCCCTTTCTCTCTCTAAACTAACTAAATGAATCTTTAAAGAGCCTCCATATGAAAATCATAGATGATATTTTTAGGGAACAGTTCATACAAGAAAAATAACCAGATTACAAAAACCAGATTTATATTCAAATGAAAGTCCTGGGAAATACCAAAAGATTGAAGAATTATTTTATGTTTCTCAGTTTTAAGTTAGAATAAGGAATGTAAAGACCATATCCTTAAAAAAAATCATCCTATACTATAACTTTCCTTTAGCAAATCAACTGCAAGTATTGTGTTGGTTACAAAGATCTCTTCAGCATGGAGAAGGCTCCCACCCAATTAGTGATTGCAGGACCAGTATGGCTACAACATTCCTTCCACAGGCATTCACGTGGAGAAGGGAAAAACTCTGGCTGACGCTATCAGAGAAGTTTTCACAGAAATGAGGATGTTTGATACAGGCAGTGGATGGGGAAGAACAAATGGGTAGGACTTCAGCAGGTTGTGATGATGAAGGAGAGTCCTAACAAAGAGCATGTACCATGACGTCAAGTGCGACGGCAGGATATTACAGTGTGAGTTTCAGAAATGATGAGACCCCAGTCTAAGAGAAAGAAGTCACCAAGTAATCATCAAATGACTGTGGGTAGACATGGGATGTGCCCACCTGTCAGTCTTAGAGCTCTGTCTTTCAGTTTACAGGAAATCATATTTTCACTTAAAAAATCACAAAATCGTTGAGTACTGTTTTTTTAGGGGAAACCAGTTTGCAGCTTTACCTGTAAGTACAGCTAAGGCACAATCCAATTTCCAAAAAGTACAATTTAAACAACAACAACAAAAAAGAATCTCAAGACCTGAGGAAGTTGTTCGCTAATATTATTCCAAGTGGGAAGAAAGTCAGAGGAATGTTTGTAATGAATCACCCTACCCAGGTGTCTACAGTTGAAGAAAGCTCAGTTAGCCAAGAACTCCATTAAAAAGTATGGTATATAACCTTTGGTTATTGAAATTTTTATTGCTGCTATATTATCCTTACACTGAATGCCCATTATCCCAGCTACTGGTTCTCATAGGTTTTTGTTAGCTGCTTTATCATGTTGCAGTTTATACTACTTAAGCAGGCCATGATGATATATTACAGTCAGCTAAAGTGTAGAACATTCTTAGATTTATTTTGACACCTAAAGCAACTTTTCATTAAGCTGGTAACAAGCCATATAGATGCCATAGTCCTCGCAAAAGCATCATTAGGATGTCGGAAAAGTGCTGACATAAATGTGGACATTCTCAAGAACATGTTTAAGAAACTGATAGGGTGGAAGCTCTTAATTTTCTCAGGTAGCAGTAGGGGGAAATCTATATGCAAATGGCAGAACAATGGTGCCCATTTTTCTTTATAGGAAAAGTTCCCATTATGCACGTCTAAGAGCTCCACCCTCCCTTGACTGACTTTTATGAAATTACAGAATGCGCTGGAGCATTGTTTGAGCAATATCAAGTGCTTCCAACAGCTGCTTTGCCGTTCTTGGAATGGCAAGAACATTTCATGGGACACATAAAAGACTCAGGATGAGATAGGCAGAAGAGCCCACTGAAATGTATTATTAAGTAATGAAACATAGAAACAAAAACAAAGCCATGCCATTTATTATAAAACCTTATGTTAATTTATTTCACCATGGAGGTAAGGAAAATAAAAGGTACAGTCCACATGGACCACTGTGCCACCAATAGTTAGTAATGTAAGGGAATCCTCTCCATATCACTGTGTAACATTTTTCACTCAAATATCTATGGATTTGAATCAAGTGGAACTACCAGCCCACCAGATGCATTGCTTTAATAAAAATAGTGTTTTCTTATAAATTCAAGTAAGATTAGTACACATATATATTATTTAAGTAACCTGCCAAATTGAATTAAGTGTATTAGAAGACAGACCTATCACATTATCTGCATATATTCACATATTCATATTATGTAACAGTAATCATAACTGGTCATCCAAATCTCACCCCCACCACTAACCTCATACAAATTAGCAATCACACATTCCGATTCCCTTTCTTTATCTAAATGATTTTGGTCATTCTTTTAACATTATTGATATCTCTTCAAACCGAGTCATTGCTTATTTTATCTTGATCAATTTTTGCTCCCCATTGTACCAAGCCCTCTATCACATTTTTCTAAAACTTGACTCAACAGTTTTAAGAAGCCATTCCATTTTATTCCCACCTGTCTAGTCAGTATCTTTCAATGGTTATATACTCACTTTGAGTAATTTTTATTAATTAACATTTAACATTCTATAACATACAAATTTTTGTGAGTGGTTTGTCATGCTGACTATGGTACTTTCTTAATGGAAGGTACTTGAACCACATAACACAGTACCTTCATATTTTGTCTAGAACTTTAGCAAATACTCATCCCAGTTGTTGTTGCTATTAGCATTAGTGATAGCAGTTAACAACCAATGCTATCCTTAATATAGTATTCTGTTTGTATTGACCATGGTGTGGTCTATTTTTCTGTACTTTTATAGACCCAGAGATAGTGCTGTTGACCACACTTTATCTTTGTTAAACACCAAGTCTACAGGTCATTTCCTCTTTCATGATGATATACCTGATATGCTGCATCATCTGTTTAACTATATTGTGAATCAATAAATCAACATAATAGATATGAATATTTAAACTTCTTGCTAGAATAACATGTGGGAAAGTGAGTGAATCTGGTGAATGTTTCTTCATCTACTCATGCCTTTATTCTTATTCCAGATGACTGAGAATTGATCAGAGAAAGAAGAAAAGGGTGACCTGGTATAGAACAAATGAAACACAAATGAGATCTGGGGAATCACACCCAAGAGGTACGGGAAAGGTGTGAAAGACATTTAAAAGATCCTTCTATGTGCATTTTTCCCCTTAAGATCTAATCTCTGTCCCCATATCTGATATCATGTAAATATCCTGATTTCCTGTGTATCTCTGGGTTCCACTATGGATATTTGCTTTAGTCAGAACTCACAATCCTTAACCTCCCTGTATTACTCTACCGTAGTGTATATGCCAGGACTAGTGCATAGCTCATAGGAAATTCTACTTCAATAATATAAAGAACTTCTCTCGGGGCACCTGGGTGGCTCAGTGGGTTAAGGCCTCTGCCTTCTGCTCAGATCATGGTCTCAGGGTCCTGGGATGGAGCCCCACATTGGGCTCTCTGCTCGGCAGGGAGCCTGCTTCCTCCTCTCTCTCTGCCTGCCTCTCCACCTACTTGTGATCTATGTCTGTCAAATAAATAAATAAAATCTTAAAAAAATTTAAAAAAAAAATAAAGAACTTCTCTCACAGATTAGCACATTACATATATTCATAACAAGCTGCTTTTTTTTTTTTTCTTTCAGGTAGCTTATTTCCTGGGGAGGCAGTGTATAAAAAGGTGAAGTAACAGTACTGGTAGCGGTTCTCTGATCTCCTTAAATGTTCTCCTTAAGGAGGATGTTATTGGCTATGAGAACAATAACTCTCTTAGATAAATCTTGATCACTACTAGATTGCTGTCTTTAATGCCTTGTCCCAGCGGAGTGTCAGAGCGGAGTCAAATCTCAAAGTATCTCCTGAACAGAACAGTTGTTTATATCGTTCTTGGTAGGGTCCCAAATTCAAAAATAGTCTTTTTTTTCCATTTCCTCTTATTTATTAATTCTAATGTTATTAGATGTTGGCATCAACTTATAATTGAGCCTTCATCCCTAAAATTGTTAAATCAAATTAATATCCCTTTCACAGAATACCTTTTCAGGAGAAGGGACCGATCCATGTGCTTTATCTTGCAAGTGCAGTAATGTATATTAACAACAACCAAAGAGACAAAAGTATAGGATGGTAAGTATCCATATGTTTACATTCTTTTAAAAATCCAGACCATATATGCATTATATAAACATTCCAAATTTCTTTTATTGTCTATGGTCTTTGTTTTCTGTTTGGGAATATTAGATGATCATTTTTTAAAAATGCCTTTATAGGAGTTCTTTTCTAAAATGACAGAATAGGTGATTAATAATAATAATAATAATAACTAATGATAAAGACCTTCCCACTGAAGACAACTAGAAAATTATACTAAATATAAAGCTAAAAATTATTAGGAGGCCTCAGAAAGCTTATATATATATATATATATATATTTTTTTTTTTTTTTGAGCCCAAAATTTATGAAAAGGAAACCCAGAGAGATGAGACCACTTTTCAGCCAGAGATAGACTGGCCTGACAAAAGTTTAATCTCAGATTTAAATCACCTTCATCTCCTAAAAATGAAGTTGTTTAGAATTGCTAGTTCCCATACAGTTATGTGAATTAAATATAAATATTTTCTGGTGGAAAATAACACTTACTTCACCTCAAAGTACCTCTATGCAATGGCCAGTATTCAATAAAAAAATAATCAGGAAAATGAAAGATAAGATAGCATGATTTAAAAACCAAGAAAAGCTAGCCTTTGTAAACAAACTAACAGGATATCCACAATTGAGTTAATGGTCATGAACTGTAAAATAAGAAAGCTCAAAATATTCAAGAAAAAAAAAAAGGTATTGCAGAAAACCAAAAACTACATGTCTGACCCAAAAGGAAAATTCTATAACTGAAAAATAGACAATTTTATCAGAGAACTAGATTATACATACATGCATACATACATACATGCATATAAATGGAAATCCTAGGAATGAAAAAAAATAAAAACTTAAAAGTTTAATAAATAAGCCTAATAGCAGATTAGACATAGGAGAAAAAGAATTATAGGATTGATTGCTAGAAAATACTGAAGTTTAAGAAGGGTATAGAAAATTTAAAAGATCATAAGAAGAATATGCAACTTGGTGAAATACTCTAACACATAAATAACTGGAGTCCCAGGAAAAAAGAGAATGGGCTAGGAGCAATATTTGGAGAAAATCTGGTTGAGAATTTTCCAAAACTATTGCAAGAAATCAAATTGATGATTCAAGAAATGCTACAAACAGAATATCAAACAGAATAAATAAAAAGGAAGCAAAGAAAATACTAGCTACAACATATTATAATACCAGAAAACCAAAGACAGAGAAAAATTGTGAAAGCAGCCAAAAGGAAAATAAATCCATTACCCTCAAAAGAGCAACAGTAAGACATATAGCTGACTTTAAAGAAGAAATGATGACAAGAGCTGAAAGAAAATAACTGACAAGCTAAGATTTTTTATGAAGCAAAAGTGTCTACCAGAAATGAGAAAATGTATTGCCAACAGACCTGTGCTAAGAATATGCTAAAGGAACTTCTTCAGGCAGAAAGACATGATCGAAGGCAGAACCTGATAATGTAAAAAGGAAAGATCTCCGTAAAGCTAAACCTGCTGGTTATTCCAAATTAGTATTGATAGTTTGGAGCATGGATCAGCAAAATTTTCCATCATGGGTTAGCTGGCACATATTTTAGGCTTTGCAGGCCACACATGGCCTCCGTTGCATATTTTTCCTTCTTTTCATTAAGCATTTAAAAAATACATTAAAAAATTCATTGTTCACAAGCCATAGATAAACAAACTGGAGCCTAAATCTGGCTCATATGCTGTAGCTCACTGAACCCTGATGAAAGCAATAACAATAATGTAGTGTACGATACAAAATTTAAGCAGGATTAAAATATATGAAAAAATCTATAAAATGCAGAAGGAAAAATGGCGCTAAGATAGTTGAATGTTCTGGGGACACCTGGGAGGCTCAGGCAGTCGAGCATCTCAGGTGGTTGAGTCTCTGCCTTGGGCTCGGGTCATGATCCCAGGGTACTGGGATTGGGCTCTCTGCTCAGTGGTAGCCTGCTTCTCCATCTCCCTGCTGTTCCCCCTGCTTGTACCTTCTCTCTGTCAAATAAATAAATAAAATCTTTAAAAAACAGATAATTTAATACTCTTATATTTTCTTCTATAAGTTCTGGTTTAAGGTAGATTTGTAGAAGTCAATTATGTATGCTGCAATCTCTAAGACACTAAGATAATAATAAAAGTACTTACAATTAATAAATGAATACAGGTTAAAATGGTATAATAAAAATAATTGATTAACCCAGTGGAAAAAGAGTCATTTGCGATATAAATAGAAAATAAATAGTAAGCTGTAGTTAAATCACATAATATGAGCAATCATTAAACCTTGATTTGATCATAAATCATAATCATTAAATATAAATGGACTTAAACTCCAATTAAATCACAAATATTGTCAGAAAATATTTAAAATATATACATTTATACTATTTAGAAAAGAAATATCTCAAATATAAAGATATATTAATGATTCATTACTTTGAGCTCATGCCCAACAATGCTGTAACTCATGCCTAACAAAGCTTATTTAAGACATGTATCTTTTCTGTAAGGCACATCACAGTCTAATTATACTTAGTAATACTCAATACACATTAGCAGTGAGTTTGAGTGCCATTTTAAACAATAAAATCACCACAAAAGCACTAAAATGAAAGGACACTTGTTTATAGTATGAGAGGTGAGACAAAAAGGCAGAGCATCATCTTGTTCCATCTTACCTGGGAATGTATGTGTTGGTGTTTCAAATTTTTCTCCACTTGTTCACAGTGACCATGGAGATCCCACACGTATTCATTTCAGTGTTACAAATAAATTTCAGTGGGTAGGTGAATTCCTAAATATGAGATCTGTGAGTAATTAGAATCGACTGTACACACACATACACACATATTTTCAGATCAACTATTTTAGTTGATAAATAAAATTAGAAAGGTTGTTGAATACATAGGAAAGTTACAAAAATAAAAAAATCAACTGCTTTCCTAAATAACACTAAACAGCAATTAAAAATACTTTAAAACCATGCTATTTTCAAGTCTTAACAAAACACACACACACACACACACACACACACTTATCAAGAAACCTATTTGAAAGATGTATAAGACCTTTTCAGACAAAATATAAAATATTACTACACCAATGAATTGAAAATGACCATAATTTTAAGAAGTAAAATCTCCATAAATTGATGTACATATTCAATGTAGTTAGGCCATCACAATATAAAATTTAGCAGTTTATTTTTGTGGAAAATTATAAACTTTTTAAAAAATCTGTATATAAATACAAAGGGCCAAGAAGACTAATGATTTCTAATGTTGAAATATAGAACTAAGATGAAGACTCTACACTATAAGATTATCAAGCCTCCTTAGAAGGCTGTAATCATTGTTTAGTCAACAAAATTTTATCAACATAAAATCAGAGAAGTCGACCACTGGAATGGGGATAGAGAGTTCAGATTCAAATTCAAATCTGATTTATGAAAAGGTAGTACCACAGGACAGACAGGAAAAGACAACCTTTTCAATAAATGAGTAAAATAATTGCATACATTGATATTTAGAACTTCTCTTTATTAAAAGACACAGCTAATAAAATGGAAATGCAAGCCACAGAGTGGGAAAAGATCCCTATAATACATATACTCAACAAGGAACTGGTATATTCATAATACATAAATTATTTATACATAAATTTATAATGAACAAGGAAAAGACTGACAACCTATTCAAAACACCAGTGAAAGACTTAAACAGGCAATTCACACAAAAAAGCATGCCTGAATGGCCAACAAAGATAACAAAGGCATTTGAAATGACTGGAAATGAAGGGAAAGTAAATTAAGCCATAATGATATGCCATCAGACATTGGCCACGATGGCTACAGTTGAAAAGACTGACAACAATGTACCGATGGTGAGGATGTGGGGCAGCTAGAACTGTAATATACTTCTAGAATACAGACTTGAGCAGCCATTTTGGGGACTCAACCTATAATTTTCCACCCACCTGAATAAATGCTTACTAAATAAAGCCACATTTCTATGTCTAGGTATCTACCCAACAGAAATGCATTCACATGCTAGAATGCATTCCCATTCTATGCCACAGGAAAGATAATATTCCCAGAAAAGTTTTCATGGGAACCTGAGCCTGGAAGCTACTCAAAGGTCCACCAATAGTATTAGTGATCAGAAGAAAAGTGTGTTTCATTCACAAGTGGTATAATGAAAATGGTGCAGTGAAATGGTATGGTGATTGGTATAATGAAAGTGGTACAGTGAAAGTGACCGTATTAGAGCTCCAAGCAATCACATGGGTGAATATTGCAAACATCCCAATGAAATAAAGAAGCTAGACATGAAAGAGAACATATTGTAACATGCCATTCATATAAAGTTCAAAAGCAGGTAGAAATCATGTTAGAAGTCAGGTGATGAATCTCTACAGGAAAGAAGAGTGGATGGGAAGGCTTTCTACAATATATATAATTCCTCACCCTGGGTAGCAGATACATGTGTGTGCTCACTTCCCAATAATTCATTCATCAATACACTTATGATTTGTGTATTTAGGATGTTTTACTTGAACAACTGTTTCTTAATCACCTCATACCATACAATTTAATAGACACATTTTGAGCACCATTTCCTGTGCCAGAGACAGGGCTACATGCTCTGGATGCAGAAATCGGTACAACAACTCATCTTATTTTGAAAAGCTTAGAGCCTAAACACTAATGCAGACAACTGTTCTGGATTATTCAGCTGTAAAACTACAATAATAGTTGCAAACCTATTTTTAATCAGGAAAACCAAGTATATTCTCGGCTGATTATAAATATTTTATCTTCAGTATTACAAAGAATAAGGTCAGAAAGAAAAGGGAAACTCTCCTTGCCATTTAATCATTAGTTATATCAAATCCTGTGCTTATAACTGAAGGCTGAAGCAATATTTCCCCAACCTCTACAACTTTGCTTGAGTTCATGAATTGTAGGAATGAAGAAGGTGGTTTGCCTTGTGTAGTAATCTCCACTGCACTGAAAATTAAAGCCATCACAACAAAAACTATACATATTTCTCACTGAGTCATCTATCAAGGCAGTTGAAAATGTGTATTTGGTTATTTTCCACTGACAGTCCAATGATTAGGACAGGGACTCTAATACAATGTACACAGAATGTAGCTCCTTCCCTGTACATTTCACTGAAGTGAATCCTGGACAGATTCAGTTACCTGACAGAGGTTATACAGCTAGTCAGACTGAGCTGAGACTCAGCACTTTACCACCTTTTTGTAGTGTTGGGGTCTTTCCCCTTCATTCTGCTAAAAGCTAGACAGGAAAAGAAAACAAACAAACAAACAAACAAAAACCTATTAAACAAGGTGTGTAGTGGAATTAAATTACTTCTCAGGTCTTACATTCCTGTATTTCTAGGAATTCAGTAGACAATGAGCAATGGTGGTTTCTCATTCATCAGAAGGAAAGCGACCCACAAGTCAGCATCCAACCACTCACTGAACATTAGTCCATTAAATTCGAAGTGTTTAGTAGCAGTAAGAGGCAATCTAAAAGTGACTAAGAAAATGTCTTCTTCTCAGGGGCTTGTAGTGAAGTCACCAACGCTCCTCATGCTAGGCACTGTCATTTTTGCCACATTATGAGTTGCTAAGCTCCCTTCTTGTAGGCCCTTCTCTTTCCCTTCAACTCTTTATCCTCTTTAATTGTGATTTTTTTTTTTCTCTCCAGTTACCTTGCATTCGCAAGTCCTAAAGCTTGCTTTCTTCTGTTGAGAACGAAAAAGCTAGAGTCTGTTTCTTTTTCATGATTGGCTGCTAAGGTAATAAAAAAATGAATATCCAAAGGAATTGCATATTTGGTTGCACATACAGAATAATTCTCTCAGACATTTTCAAAAGGAAAGCACTTAAAATGTGCTGTTTAAAAATCATCCTCTAACTCATTCTTGTCTTTTAAATTTTCCCTGCATTTTTCTCCCAAAACACTAAAAATCTTCTCATTGTCTCCTCCTAGAAGATTGAGAGAAATAAAAGTATATTCAAGTGCCATCTCCATTTCTACCTTAATCTTCCTTTCTCTTTTCTTTTCTTGTAGGGATCTATGGCTACTATCTGTGTTTTCCTTCTCCCATCCCAACTCAGCTGCCTGTGTGGTATGACTAAACTGCCTGCCTCACTGGAGTGACAGTCCCTTGTAGAGTGGCAACTGTCGTCATCAGTCACATACACACGATGAATTAAAGATTTATGCCAATTATAAAAAAATAATGTTGATTTGCCGTTTTTTCGTCTGGATACATGGGTCTTGTCGGGTGAAGGAGAGTAATGAGGAGGATGGCAGACATAAAGCTAAACTTGTCTATTCCCTTGTTCCCTAGAAACAAGGATGGCCTTGTTTCTAGGCCTCCAGAGTTGTCCATTTGCCCCAAAGAAAGCATTTCCTGTGACTCAGAGTGCCAGGTTGTGACTAATAGCAGGAAATGTCTCTGAAGGGGATCTTATTCCAGGCTCTCCTAACCTGCTGTGGAAAATCCAAAGATGCACTTTGATTTGCAGTGTTTTCATCTGTTGGATGGGGTGACGATCGCTATCTTCTGTTCCCAAACTCACCATGAGGATTCATGTAGAAATAGAATGAGTATACTTCAAAATGTATAAAGGACATGAGTGTTTAAAATACCACTGGTATTAGTGTAGTTATTAACATTGTCATTAACATACAAGTGTTAGTAGTTGCCAGAATCATGTTCACCTATAAAACAGTAGAGTTGAGCCAAAGGAAAATCAGGCATGAAAATTGATGCCTCTTTAATATCAGTGCAGTTCTGAGGTCTCAAGACCGTGGCAGGTGGAAACTCCTTCTGGTGTTGCGTGGAGTTTAGTCTAAGGTGACCTTACATCTGTCTCCTGCTTGGTCCTCCCAGGAGGGAAATGACAACAGAAAATGGCTTCTCATTCCCCTGGGCAGGGGAAAGTAGAGCTTTTCATACCCATTTTCCAGGCCAACTATGAATCTGCCTATTAACTTCATGTTTCAGTGATGATGATTGCTTTTTTCTATACTTAAAGCTATAATCAAATGGCTTAAAAATTTTTTTTTGGCCCTCATATGTGGATAGTGGTTCCCTCAATATAGGAAGTCTCCCCCAATATTTATCAAATGCCTTTTCATGTTCCTTCATTTATCTTTATTCTCTTAGATTTACTGATTATCAGGGGTAGGCCTTGGTGTTCTCAATTCTGACCCAAATTCAGGCTATCGAGAAGTTTTATTTGAGTTTCAGAAGCAATAATAGGTAGCCAGCAATGAGGTTTTCTTCCTGAGACACTTTATTCTCATAACAGCTGTAGTACATGTTGAAGAGGGAAGAAAAGACAATTAGGCATGAGGTCCTATACCCAAGAGATCCTGAAGTGATGATGGACCTTGTCCCAGTCCCAAGTGCCAGATTTACAGTCATTCTGGGGTAACCACTCACTAGACTCTGCTCCATAACCTGTGTCATTTAATCAGAACACCTTTTCAAGGTATCTTGGAGTTGAAAACTGAGAACCAGAATGTTGTTCGATTGGCATAAAAATAGAGCAAATAGAATTGGATGAATTTCTTAAACATTTCTCTTTCTTGGGTGGTGCTAACCTTGACAAGTTTCTATTATCAAATTATTATTATTAAATGCATTTTCAATCATCAAAACTTACTTCTTCTTTTCAAGATCAGTTAAGACCCAAAAACATAGATTATAGTTTTCCTCAGCCTGACCCCAGTTAGCCTAATTGGGTTGGGGAAAGAAATTATTTCTATTTCCTCAAAATTTTATTTAAAAAATTTCCTGAGGGTAGACACATAGGTTGTTTCCAGATATGACTGTATTCATTCATTTTTTGGTGCATTACATTGATTTGGATGCATTTCAGTTTCAGAGGGCTCCCCTTTTCCCTGATTTTATACTCACTTTCTCATTGTGGAGTGCATTTCTAAGATCTCTGACCCTCTCTATATCTAATAAACTTGTGTGAAAAATAAACAGGAAAAGATCGGCTTTATTTTAATATTCATAGTCATAGGCACTCATCTTTTTTCTAATAAAGTTAGCTACTATTTGATGGACCTGCTACTTCCAGGATTAATCCATTCATTTTACCATCCTTGACAGTGAGAGTTACTGAGAGCTTAATTCTATCATAATGATAGAATTTAAGGAGGCTGAAGGTACCAGGATAAATATACATGGTATTCCACATGGAAATTTCATCCTAGTAGACAAAGTGTGTAGGCTTCCAATACACCTTGGCTCGGAGTTCACTTCTGATTCAGAATCCCATCTCATATATAGAAGGACTAGTCCTTTTTCTCTAACATCTGAAGCATTAAAGCAATGATGTCAAAAAGGAAGAAGAAATATTGGAGAATGAGGGGGGGAAATGTCTCGAGGAGATCATTTAATTTTTAACTGCAACAATAATTCTTTTCAAAATTACCTAGCTAAATGCCTTATTTAAATAAAATCTCTTCTCGAAAAAAGCTTTAGATTTTTAAATGATGTACCATGTATAATATCCTTAGGGGAAAATAGTACCATTTAGAGGGAATTACAATTAAAAAGAAAACAAAAACTTCTGTTTGAGATGTAAAAAAAAAGAATCCTAATACTTCAAAAATGACACAACTTACTCTTGTGATATATTTCTGACTCCCCCTATTTAAAACCTGTAATAACTTAAGTTCTCCATATGACCCCTCAAAGGGGCATAGCAGACACTCCCAAATTTTCAATCCCTAATAAAATTTTCAATCCATAATAATAGGAGTCACATGCCAATCATCTTTCCATTTCTTCAAGAGACTATCATACCACTTGGCATGTAGTAGGCATTAATATGTATTGGTTGAATTTCATTGAAGTTTTTTAATCACAAAGATGATCTCAATATAGTAAAAAACTTACCAAGACAGGAAAACTAAAATCAATTTCTAGATATGACATATTTTCAGGTGAAATTTGTATTCATTTAAAAACAGCTTTGATTCTCAATGAAGAGAGGATTATTATGAGTTATTTCCCAGGCAGACTAAAATCCAAAACATCCAAAGCAGCTGCTTAGGTAGGTGAAATAAGGTTCCCTGTACTGAAAATCTCTGTAGTTACTTGCTTGTTTTTAACCATATTTTCTGAAGCATGCCTTCTATTTCAAGAAAGCAACCATCAATTCACCATTGCGGAAATCCTCTCTAACACACCATATATATATATGGTGTGTTATATGTGTGTGTGTGTGTGTGTGTGTGTGTGTATGTGTGTGTATTTGTATAATGTGTTAATGTGTTAAACATAATCAAGATTATAAATTGGAAGTGGTCTCTTAGAAGGAAATAATTTATCTCTGAAGGAAACCTTGAGGTTTCCTTGGGTTCCTGGATTTTACAACATCTTTTTTGGTTAAACATAAACATTCAAGCCTGTCCTACCCTTAGGCTGACTACTTCCAGGAGATAACATAATAAGGAACCTTGGGGTAAATGTATTATTACTGCATGTGATAGAATCAACTATGAATTCAGTTCTTGGTCATCTACATATATAATGGATGTGTGTAAAATGAAACAATTACCTTGTAGTATTAAAAGCTGAAAATAATATCTTTTCTACCAATATTGTAATTTTATGTTTTGTTAGGAATTTTCATCCAATATTGACTGAAAAGATCAATAGACTATCTCAGCATGTTATGCTGTGCATTTATTTACTGTTGCCACTGATGCAATAAAATTAAATTACAGTACTTCATCAGCTTATACTATCCTGTACTTAATTTACTTACAGTGTCATTTCCAACAATATCTGGTTGGCCTTACGAACACTGTGAAGACAATGCCCTAACAAGCGAGAGAGGTGGGAGTCAGCAGGAAAGGAGGAGGAATAAGAGCTTCTGCAGTATGTAGCAGAGACATGTAGCCTCGATTTAATGTGCTTATTCCAATCACCTTCTTTATCCAGTTCCTTTTCTTATATTTGATACTCAGTGTCACCAGTATCAAGGTTCCTGAAATTCTCAGTAAAAATACTACTGTTGTCATTATCAATATTAGATAATAATGCAAATAATGTAGGATGTCTTTGGAAGGGCTTCTTAATGTACAGAGGATATTACTTGCCTGGAAATTATGACTGGAGCCCCAAGTTTTCCCTTTGTGTGTAGTAATTTATTGGTACAGAAGAGTTAGGAATATATTGGTACAGATGCATTCATTAATTGATTTATGCATCAGACCATTAATTCAACAAATATTCATTTAATAACTTCCATTCACCTAAGAGTGTGTTTGGTTTTGGGGATAAACATGATATTGTGGCTTGAAAAATGATATTAACAGCTATATTAAAATAGCAGTAATAATGAACTTAATAGAGGAAGATGCATCTTCATCTGCCTAAGAGAGGAAACCTCATAAAGTATGTGATATGTGTTGGGTTTTGATAAAAGGCTAGGAATATTTCAGGAGGAAAAGCAGGGAAAGTATATTCCAGGAAGAGGAAGATGCAGGTACAAAGATCACATAGGTATGAGAGAGAGACACCTTCAGAACTCCAAGTACTTGGGTACTGTTGGAGCCTGGCACATAGTAGATGTTCAGTAGAACCTCCCAGGGTTGTCTTTATGGGTGTACTGCAGGGGATAGGAAGCTAGAGAAAGACGTAAGCCAGTTGGTTCAGTGACAGCCCTTTTGTCAATGTGATGGCCTCCCATTTTAAAAGGACTGATATTACTCCTTTCTACTTAATTTTAGGACCATAGTAAGGTCAGGGTGACTTGAAAAGGAATTATTTAACTCTAGTTTAGTTTCTGTAAATGAATCCATGAATTAGGTTCAGATTTATTCTCCCCCTTCCCTCTCCTCCTCCTGTTCTTTCCCTCCCACCCTCTCTCCCTATCCCTCACTCTCTCTTTCCCCCTCCTTCTCCCTAGTTCTCACTCGCTTCCTTTTCACACTTTTTATTGTGTGGATACAACCCAAATCTGGGACTCTTGCTTTTGACTGCACATTATGTAGAAAGAGCTAAGATGCATTTATAAAATCCTAAGACAGCATGCCGTCTTTCCAGGGGAGTGGTCAGGGCAAGGCAGAGAACTGCACTTTCTTTACAGCAGAAATTAATGGACACATCATTCCAACAGACTTCAAAAATATTCCCCCTGTTGGTTTTTATCTGATGACTTTTTCCTTCTCTAGTGTCCAAGTTCCCAAACATCACTCTCTGGCTGTGCTCATCTTACTCTAGCTCTCTCTCCACCACTCCTGTCCGTTGTCCTATAATCACAGTCACTCGCACATCTGCCTGTGCCCTCCATCCCCACAAGGGCTCATGAGTTTGTATATTGTAGCTGTAGCCACAACTTCTGCCTCTGCCTCTAGGCTGCCTGGTTCCCAAAGTCCATTATTTGGGTCATTCTCTTGCCAGTCACCTCCAAGTCCCTCTCCTCTCACCTTTCCATCCCAACCAATGCTGTAAAACCTCAGTGCTTCTTAATGCAATCTTTCTGTACTCCTTGTCGGGACTTTAGGGCTCCTGGAGAAAAAGACATACCTGTGATGACTGATGCCACTACAAATTCACTATCTCTAATCTAAGCTAGAACCCTCTACATTTTAGATATTTAAAATCTCTTCAAGTGATTCTGTCCTTTCTCTTCCTTCTCTTCTTTTCTTCTTAAATACAGTTTTTATGCAGATATCTATGTTTACAATTGGAAATGTGGGAGTTAAAAAGTCACAAGCTTGCCTGTGAGCTTTTTCTATATATCCAGAAAAAAAGTTCTGGCCTTCGCTTCTACATTGTTCTGCCATGCTTTATCCAAATATATCTTTAGGATCCAGCTACTCTCCTGATTCACACAAATTGGCTTACCCACAATTTTACTTGGAAGATCCAAGTCTTGAAGGATTGCATCATGGAACACTTTTTCTTTATTTTTTTCCTTTTTGTATCTTTTACATATGAGGTAGAATTCTTCACTGAGCAATAGTGACAATGTGCTTCTCACTTAATGTTTCTCCAATACATGCACTAGCTGGATATGGATCTTCTGGAAAGATTTCAGGTGAGGAACAGAAACAGGATTATAACAGTCTTCTGACCCTTACTAACTTTAATTTTCTTGGCTGCTGGGATAGTGAGCTGTCTTTGCTGAACCTTGGAATTTACTCCCAAGTCCAGGAGAATCTGAGCAATTCCAGACTCAACTCAAAATCACTGGACTTGAATGAAATGTGAACTTTTCTGGCTGAGCACTCGGGGAAGAAGCTGAAGTCTTAGGAGAACTCAATCTCTCACTGATAGAGGGAAGAGTCATTCCAGAATCACTGGCAGTCCTCTCAACTAGCAAAGCTTTGTCTTGAACTGACTTTGGTACTTGCCATGTCATCTCCCTAAACTGCTCTTTTCTTCTATTTTCATTTCCTCTGTTCTGAGCCTTTTTCCTGATGAATCCTATTTTTATATATAGTAACAAGCTCTTCTTTCCCTGAACTCACATTTCCATCTCATGGCAATCAGGGAACTTACCTAAATTTAATGTTTTATGTTAAAAAAACCTTTATTGATCACTCTTCCATACTTCTTTGCAAACAGTAAGTAAATAGTAAGTAAGTAAATAAATAAATAGTATTTTAATGTACATTAAAAAATGATTTCATAGGTTCTAAGTGACCATAGGTTCTCAGAGTTAAAAAGTTTTTCTGGATCGAGTTTTCATTATAATTATCTATTATAGTCAATTGGTCAAAATGGTATAAATACTATGTTACATTTTGATAAATATTTCAAATAGAAAAAGTGAAATTTATTGGGACTAATTTCTTAACAACATAAAAGGGCTCTTGCTTTTAACTTTAAATTCATGCAACTAGTTACGAATATTAGTCATCTCTAGAATGAGGCAGAATTCACCAAAAATTCCCTTTCTGGTTTTAGTTCTTAAAAGTTAAGCATGATGAAATTTTTCCTTGTACATAGGGACACTTGGATGGAAAGATTTTTGTTGAACAGTCTTTCAGCTCTTTGACTTCCTTATGAACTATATGCAAACAGACAACATACACAGTCACCTAGCATGTCTGAGGCAGGACACAGGGGCCTCAAGCCCTATCCTTTCCCATATTTGACAAGGGGTTTGGATGTGTATTGAGGTTTTTTTTTTTTTTTTTTTTGGTTGTTGTTGTTCATTTTGTTCTGAAATTAAGGTAACCATAATAAAGAAGATACAGTTTAATACAAAAAATCATCTTTAATATTCTGTCTACCATGAAATCAGTTAGCCCTCCTTCAATTTTGTTGAAAGCAACTCATTGAAAAGACTTATTTGTAAAAGGATTTCTTAGTCAACAGAACCTTTCACTTTCTTGAGCCAGAAACTATCATTTTGAATTGTTCCTTTGTTTCATGTCCTAGACGTAGGTTCTGCTATTTGAGGGTGATGTGCCCTTTCTTAGTAAGATTGGCTGCTTTCTTAGAGACTGGCTGCTGAGAGGAGGTAGGCAGAAGAGGAAAACCAGAGAGGAAGATCAGTTTCAGAGCAGATGACTCATATAAACTGCTGAGAGTATAGAAGTTGTTATCTCAAACACTCTCTGAACCATCATGTCCTCAGGAAGAATATCATCACAGAGAAGTGGGAGAATCCTAGTAGAAAGACTGCTGTTGTCCATTTACCTTAGTTTGCCTCCAGTTCCCTTTGTCAATCTATTATGATAAACAATCACTTATAATAATTATTTTATGTTGGTGTCTTCACTAAAAGTTACATTCCTTAAGGAAAGTGCCCGAGTTTCTCTCTCTGCTTTGCTGAGTATGACATAGGAAGTGTTTAATTAATGTTTTTAGGATGAATGTAATGAAAGAGGGAATAAAAAAATTACCAAGAAACTTATCTGCTTGGATTACTTCCTGCTTTTGTCTTCCTTAAATAAAATTCCTTCCGGATAAAAAAATCTAATGAATTGTCTAACTTCATTATAAATTAGTTACTAATTTACTTGCTGAGAGCAGCTGGTGAGCTTAAAACAGACAAGGAAGACAATGGGACCTGTATGGGAAAACAGTGCAAAGAGGAAGATGAAAGACAAATATGGCAAATGTTATATTGGGTCTTAAACCCACCCCGTAGTTGGGAGAAGTATAATGGCTAAGGGATTATTAGAATCTTAGGGTAATGGAGTCAGAGAAACAGGAAACCTTGAATTCAGTATTTCTGACGTGTGGCGGGAAGATAGGAAGCCCCAATGAAAAGGTTAAAAAAAAAAAGATACTTATGCACAAATTGAAGGCAGTTTCATATCTGAAACTGCAAATTCATTGCAGTAAAATCCATCCCTTTCCCTGCCGGAGTTTATTCTTTTCAAGGTGAGTTTATTCTCATATAGCTACAAGGCTGATCTCTTGGGCTGATAAGGTCTTGGTTGGATTTCCATTCCAGGAGAATCGAGTAGAGGACCTTGTAAAATTAACGTTTCTCTGCTTCTCTGAAGATAAGTGCTTGGCTGACCCCAGAAGTGCAAAGCTGACTATAAAGTTCACCTTCTTTCCATATCCCAATGTTGAAAGAAGGCTGAAATGGTGAATAATTCATCTGGCTGTGATAAGCAATGTGGCCTTGTTGGTAAGGGCTTTGTGATGCTATCACCACCCATTCTCTGCATGGAAACCTATCAAAGGGTTTTGTTTTATGTCTATTCCATTTAGAAAGCAAACAAAAGAAACTAACAGCAGTCAAAGTGCAAAGGTTCAATTAGAGTTACTTGGGTCATTTTTTAAAAGTTTGATATTATTTCATTTGGAATATTTATTATACCTCACATGCAAGTCTCTCTGTATGGAATTTCCTTATTTTCATCATTTAGGGAGTCAGTTAAAATATCATGATTTATTGAGGATAGGGAAACTTACCATCAAGAAGCCTTTCCACACACGTACATTGACCTTCAGTGTGGAAGAAATTTGAAATTTCGGTTTCTAAAATTTCCTCAGTCTCATTTCGTAGGAGTCTCCCCTTTTCTTTCAGGAGTATATGTGCCCTTGTTTCCATGATCACTAAGAAACTTTCAGCAATTTATCAGAAAATTAAAAACTATAACTAATCAAAACATCTATCCTCCCCCAACCCCCAAGCAACATGTTTGGACCAAAGGGAATCAGGGAAGAGTAGGTACATTCAGGGGAGTGAATTGAGTTGTTATTGCAGTAAATGAAAGATAGCCTAGAAACTGATAAATGAGTTACTTTTTCAAAAACCACTTATATTTAACAGGAATTAAAGCCATAAATTAAATTAGGAAAAGAATTCTGATACTTAAATTTCTGCATTTAAATAGGAACATTATTTGTGTTTTAGAAGGATTTTATAGTGAACATAAGTATAATCAATACATTTTACTTCAATTGATAAAGCTGGACTTCCTGGATCATTCATTTATTCACACGACAGGTATTGTGAGCCCAGTTTGTGCAAAGCACCATCAGAATAAAGATAAATAAGACATGTTTCCTGTCCATAGGTCAAGGTCATAAGCAAAGAATTGAAATTCAAAAATATGGTGTTGTATTGTGGTGGTATACAAAGATAACTGAGGAATACTGGGATATTTAAACCAGGTTGGATATGTCAAGAAAAGCTTTACTAAAGTTGTTACATGTAAGTGTGTATAAGTAATAGTAGGTAGAAATGCATTCCAAACAAAAATAACATTATATTTTAAGACAATGTGGAGGATTATAGGAAGGAAGATTTCATCTTTGTAGATGTGCTAAGTTACAAAAAAAAAAAAAAAAAAAGACCATAAACTGGGTTAGTCAGGTAGGTGGAATATATGATTAATATGATTAATATGCTGTATACATAATTAAATTTTAATTTGTAGGTGATGGGAAGCCATGGGGACCATGAACAGAAATGTGGCCTGGGTATTTACCTGCATCCCTTTCAGGAACCCTTGCTCTATATAATGAGTACTTACAGGGTTTCCCTTCCTTTAGCCTTTCTGTGACCTTTCTGGGCTCATTTCAAAATTTATCAAGGAATTACTATGTATGGAATGTATACAATGTATTCATTTTGTATTTGGATAAGCCCACCAGTAGGATTGCATGGAACATACAGGATTCCTTAAGTCTATGATAGAACTTTATAGGTATAAAAGGAGTTCTTATGGATATTGAAGAAATGGAGCCCAAAATTTTTTTTTCAAGTAGGAATAAAGTCACCAAGAAGAAAACGGAAATGCACCAAATTTAAGCTTATTGTTTCATAGTTTTGAAAAGCATAATTATAGATAACTTTTCTGATTTTTGTGTTCTTCCTGAATCAAAGTCCCTCTCTTAGTTAATATATCCTAATAGAAGTTTATAAAGATTAAGAAACATTGACCAAAATTCTTAAAGGATAACTTACAGCTATGTCATTCTGAATCCATATGGTGCTCTTGAGAAGATTTCTTGTCCATCTCCTGGCTTGGGTCTACAAGTCTTTCCTTTCTATGTGAACTCATCTTTGAATATTTCTATCTTATTTTGCCACTCATAAGTACCATTCTCTGGACTTCCTCTTGGTCTTAACTGCTGCCCTACCTTCCCTGTTACTCTACCATTATTACTTATTTCTACCTCTGAGTCTCTTCAGTTTTTATCTACCCCATAGTGTGAATCCTTCTTTCCTTGAAAGCTATTAAGAGTTAATCATTTCAGAAGTGCAAGCATCTAATTTAAATCTTAAGGTGTCTGGAACTATTCCAATAACTATAATCTCATCTTTTTTTAGTGGTTTAGAAAAGTATTCCTTTATGATTCCCTGACTGGGATGCTTACATCACCAAGAATAGGATATTAAAAACAACAACAACAACAACAACAATTCAAATTGACCTGAACAGTAAAGGGGATTTACGGTCCCTCACAAATAGGAAGGCCATAAGGTTGGCTTCAGAATTTGTTTGATTCAGTAGCTAAAGATGTCAAGGAGTTAGCTTCTTCAAGTCCTGTTGCTCTGTTTTCTGTAATGTCAGGTTTATTTTCATAATGGCAGAAAGGCTGTAGTTGTTTCAAACTTTCGTATCTTTACACCAAACTGTAGCAGAGGGAATGACTGGCTTAGAAATACAATTGGCCTTTTTGCTGGAGTCATAGATCTTGTCTTATCAGAATACTTGAATCCAGAGACCTTTGTTTCCCAATTGGAAAGGTTTCAAAGCCCTGTCCATCTCTGAGGCCTTTTCTTTAAGAACATCTATATTATGCAAGGCCTTTGCCATTAGGTGATTCTCAATGACAGATTCAATGGCGAGATGCTGGTAAATTATTCTTGCCCTCAGGCTGCGTCTTCTAAGGACCTCAGTTGTCATCTTTGTAGTCAGAGATTACCAACAGGAAATGCTTGGAAAGGTCTCTGTATTAAGCTTGGATGATGCTATATTATGTTAGGTCATTTACCGCCTGACTTTCTTAATGTAGATCTTAGTTGGAGGAAGAGAATTGGGCTTTTCTAGTCCTTCTGGACTTCACATATCTAGACTTTGAGCCATTTGGTTCAGTCTGCAAGCAGAGAAGTTTGCTGATCACTTCCTACTCACCACATTGATGATGGAGGGGGTTCCCTTTCCTAAATAGTAAGATGGAAGAACACATGACAGCTGTCACTAGACAGATGAAATTGACAATAGTTTATTAGTCACATATGCCCACAGTTTGAGAGAGGAGGACACTGCCTGCCATGCAAGGCCACACAGGGTTTGCAATTGAGAGCAGAGAGAATCATAAGCATCTGTGGGAGGCAGGCTTTGTAGTAACAAGTGGGTGAGGTGCCCCCGGTACCCTGGCCATGGGAAGATAATCTTCACTGGATTCACTGGATAATTTTGAGGGCTGGAAGGGAGGTGAAACCCATTAGATTGAAGAGTGTATGAGGTGCAGCTGGCCCAACTGATAGTGCAAATAGCTTAGTGGAGAGCCTTTCCCACTGAGTAGGGGGCATATCTGACTAGGGCAGGGGAGCTCATATTTAGGCCTTAGGGATCCTGTGAAGATCAAAGATGTCAAGGCAGCTTTTGAAATTTTAGATCTTACAATACAAGAAGTTCTCTGTTAACCATGATGTATTTTCTTTTTTACTGCTTTCAAAAGAGCCAGTATCAGACTAAGCATGTACCTTTGTTTCTTTCTAAAGCTAGCAAGTATTCCAACATACTGCTTCTTTTTCCTAGGTTATGGTTGTGCTTCGTATATACATGGTCTAATTTCCAATATACAAAAGTTGAGGTTCAAATACCATTTTACTATCATATAATAAGTATTTCAAATACTCCAGCCTGGACTATTGAGGACTTCTCTCTTTTATACCATATACTCTGTGGTTAGCCTGTTTGATGTTTTGGAGCTAGTAATTTGTAATACTTCAATGTTACTTCAAACAAAATTTTTTTAAAGATTTTATTTCTTTATTTTAGAAAGAGAGAGTCAGAGAGAGAGAGAGAGAGAACCGGGGAGGAGCAAAGGGAGAGGGACAAGCAGACTCCCCACTGAGTACAGAGCCTGAGGTGGGGGGTAAGGGAAGGGTGGGTGCTCAATCCATGACCCTAAGATCAAGACCTAAGCTGAAATCAAGAGTCAGACACTTAACCAACTGAGCCATCCAGGCACCCCTCAAATTGTAACTTTTTTTTTTAATTGAAATTCTTGGTTGTAAGGAATAGAAATCAACTCTAGCAAATTTTTGCAGAAAAGATAGGAGTTATTGAGTAACTTATAGAATCAAAGGGAATGCTGGAGAACCATGTTCTTTATGGCAAAAACTAAAGTAGTCTAGGCAGTAACCCTGCAGGCATGTAATGATAAAGAGTCTTGATCTTGATCCTGCTGGACTCCCCATGCCACCAGTGCAGTGACAAGCCCACTAATAACAGGACATGTGCTAAACTCTCAACTCTGCGGTTGTCACCAGACTCCTGAAGCCATCATCACTGTAAAAATTTTCCAATTGTCAAAGCCTTTTCTCTTGGTATTTATTAGTGTATTACATGTGCATTAAGGGTAGCTCAATGAGTTTTTCCAAATATATTTGCCTTGTAACTAGGACCCATATCAAGATGTTGAAGATTCTCAGCACAGCAGAAAACTCTTTCAATACTCACTCCTTCTTCATCATGATTTTGCTTTCCATTTTTATTGCCCTAGATTAACTTTTGTTTTTCCTATTCTTGAACTTCAAATAAATGAGATCATATGTATGCACTCTTCTATGCCTGGCTTATTTTTGCTAATATTAATTTTGAGATTCGAACGTGTATTTATTGTCAGTCATTTTTCCTTGCTTTATATT
>RCUC01122801.1:0-35309 GCA_003697995.1 Taxidea taxus jeffersonii
AATGTTAAATGCAAGAGTGATGATGCATTTTAAAACATTGGTGAGAGCGGGAGACAAAATAAGAAATGAGTTGAAACAACATTTCTTGGCCTAATTTTTATGGTTCATCCTTAAATTTTCAGCTGATGTTGGTGTTCTTTGACTTTTTCAGGCATTGGAGGTGATCCTTTTAATGGCACAGATTTTATTGACTGCCTTGAAATCTTCCTGAATGATCCAGCCACAGAAGGCATCATATTAATTGGTGAAATTGGTGGTAATGCAGAAGAAAATGCTGCAGAATTTTTGAAGCAACATAATTCAGTAAGTTTGGGTTTGGGTTTGGAAAAATACAGCTCTTCACACACAGTCGGCACTTGGTGAGCTCGTCAGGGCTGTGCTGCTGCCTCACTCTCCTGCTGTGGCTTGAATCTCACTCTCCTGCTGTGGCTTTCACAGAGGCTCCCAACAGCCTCCATTCCTTCTTCCTCCTCTCTGTCCTCTTGGTTTTTCTCTGTTTGTTCTCATCTTAGTTTTTCCCTGGATGTACTTTCCATGGCCTGTTCCTTTAGTGTGAATGATTCTTATATATAAACATCATACTTCATGTAGTTTCCAAGGCAGAAACCTCAGAAGCATCTTTTACTTCTCTCTCATAACCTGTTTCCACCTGTTTACCAAGATCTATCTTCAGTAGTACGTTGAGATTCAGAGCGTTGTCTGTAATTCATCTCTCTGCTCTGGTTTGAGCAGCCGTCTTCTCTCCCGTGGACCATGACAGTAGTTTCTTCCTGAAAATCTCAACTTCCATTGGCTCAGCCACCACCCCTTCCTTCTCTCTGAGGCCATCCTGCTTTGGCCACCCAAATTGTCTGCCCTTCTGAAACACAGACATGGGCGCCTCATACCACCTGGTTTTAAACCGTGACAGTTTCCTGTCACATGTAGGATAAAGTTTGCACTTAGCATGGTATTCTAGTGCCTAGACACCTCCCTGACCCTTTTCTTTCCTCCCTACCCCCCACGACCCCCTGCCCTGCCTCTCAGATTCCTCATATCAGAGTGATCATATGATAATTAACTTTTTCTGATTGACTTATTTCACTTAGCATAATACCCTCGAGTTCCATCCACGTGGTTGCAAATGGCAAGATTTTGTTTCTTTTGATGGCTGCATAATATTTCACTGTATATATGTACCACATCTTCTTTATTCATTCATCTGTTGATGGACATCCAGGTTCTTTCCATAGTTTGGCTGTTGTAGACATTGCTGTTATAAACATTTGGGTGCACGTGCCCCTTTGGATCACCACATGTGTATCTTTAGGGTAAATACCCAGTAGTGCGATCACTGGATCATAGGGTAGCTCTCCTTTCAACTTTTTGAGGCACCTCCGTACTGTTTTCCAGAGTGGCTGCACCAACTTGCATTCCCACCAACAGTGTAGGAGGGTTCCCCTTTCTCTGCATCCTTGTCAACATCTGTTGTTTCCTGACTTGTTCATTTTAGCCATTCTGACTGCTGTGAGGTTGTATTTCACTGTGGTTTTGATTTGGGATGAATTTTTATTAAGGGCCTACGGTGTACAAGATTCTAGGTTGAACAGGTAACATAAAACACTTAGCACAGTACCTGGCACAGAGTGAACATTTAGTAGTGTTATCTGCTGCCACCATTGCTGTTTTTATTATTATCATCATTATGACAATACTTATTTGTAAAAGTGGTGTTGCTTAATCTTGACCCTTTGAGTAAGGTGTTTTGTCCTTTTGTGAATAAGGCAACTGGCACAGAGAGGTTAATGATTTGCCAGTGGTCGGTATACAGCAAATGAACTAAGGGTGGGATCCATCCTAGGTCTGTCTCATGTCTCCAGAATTCAGGATTCTGGAATCAGAATACAGGGATTCTGATTCAGAAATCAGAATGTAGGGATTCAGGAAAAGGGCCACCAGCCCTGGGCCTCTGCTTGGACTATACTGACATCATCTTAATTGGTCTGTTTCTCATCATTTCTGTATCCTATTTTCAGATCATACTTCTTCATAGTCTTTTTAATTTTATTTTTCTCTCCTTAAGAAATTTCAAGTGACTCTGCTTTGTTAATGGGACAGAATATAAACTGGTCTGACATTCTAGGTTCATTGAAATCTTATTTCCTTCTAGTACAGTATTCTTTTTCTGTGAGTATGGAGACAAAGGGATCAAGTAGAAATTAGTGCCACTTAAATACAGGATGTTCATAACTCTCCAGAGCCCATGAGTGAATGAGTAAGTGACTCGTAGAGTCTTCTCTTTTGAATTCTGTACCACTGTCGGTGCTGGGCATATGGGTATAAGTGAGAACATAGTTCCTGTGTTCAGGGAATTCATAGTTTGGGAGGGGAACACGCGAGAAATGAGTCACAGCCGCTGTACTTAGTGTAATAGTAGGACCTTGTCAAAGGCACAGTTGTGACATCCCTGAACAAAAGATGGTCTTCACAAGGGCGTTTATGGAGACCGTGGGGAGGAAGAGTCAGAAAGGCTTATGGGGGAAGGGGAGGCTTGATGCAGGTCTCAAAGTTAAGTAGAAATTGGCCAGGTGTCCAAGGAGGGTGGAGAACATTCTCTGCAGAGGAGCAGAGGCGGAGTAGCCTGGAATTACTGGAAGACAAAGAGCAGGGAGAAATGGTGGGAGATGAGGCTGGAGTAAGCAGTGTCAGCCCACGCAGAATCTGGCGTGCTGGCACCATAGCACAGAGCTGGGCAGTGGAAGCAACTGTTCTAAGTCATTCACTGGCACATAGAGTTAGAAAAACAAAAACCAAATCGATTTCCTTTAAGAATGTCCTTGATGAAGCAGTAAAAAGTATTAATTTTATTAAATCCTAACCCATGAGTCCGTATTTTGTGATAAAGTGGGAGGTAAAGCACCTTCCCAACTGAGCTGTGAACTAGCTGTTTTTTTCATGGAACACTGTTTACTCTCAGAAAAATTGGCAAGCAAACTAATTGTTCAGACTGGGGTATTTGGCAGACCTTCTCCCAAAAATGAACAGAGTGAACCTGCCATAGCAAGGAAAACTATTTACAGTATTTACTGACTGATAAAATTTGAGCTTTCCAGTGAATATTCATAAATCAGAAAAGTTGTTTCTGCCACTGAACTTGATCACTTCCTCCTATTAAAGACTTTGAACCTGATAATGATGACTATGATTTGTTGATATTGAATAATGTGTCAGCATTTAGAAGATGTGCATAACTCAGTAAAACTGTATTTTTTGTCTGACTAATGAATGTTAGAAAATCATTATAGGTAAAAGATAGATTCAATGGATTTTAAAATAGCAAAGGACAGAAAGTTCATTGCTGTGGTTTCAGATTCCAACATTGCAACTAACCCTAAGAAATTACCACTTGAAGAGGTTTGTGTAGTATCAAAGAAGAGTATCTACAGGATATTAAAATTCTTCCCCTTTTCAAACCATGTATGTGTTTGAGTCCAGATTTTCTCTTAGTTCAGCCAAAATAACATATTGTATATAGATTGAATGCAAAAAGCAGATATCAGAATCCATTTGCCTTTTGTTAAATTTGACATTCAAGAATTAGAAAAATGTAAAATAATGCCACACTTCTTACTAGAATGTTTTTAAAAATAGTTTTAAGTTTTTATTTTTTTAATTTTATTTTTTTTTTAAGATTTTATTTATTTAACAGAGAGACAGATCACAAGTAGGCAGAGAGGCAGGCAGAGAGAGAGAGGGAAGCAGGCTCCCTGCTGAGCAGAGAGCCTGATGCGGGACTCGATCCCAGGATCCTGGGATCATGACCTGAGCCGAAGGCAGAGGCTTTAACCCACTGAGCCACCCAGGCGCTCCTTAAGTGTTTATTTTTAAATGAATATTTATGTAATTTCTTAGTTTTCATTTCTAATATAGGAAATACCAGATATGATCTATATAAACTATAGTTCTTTGGGATTCTCAATCGTTTTTGTGAGGGTAAGGGGTTCTAAGACCAAATGATTTGAGAATTGCTGGCTGAGGGGAAGGTGATGGTACCTGAATGAAGGTACTCAGGTTCTGCTTGTGTTCAAGTTCTGCTTTGTACAGGCCTCTCTGGATACCTTGCTGCCTTTGGACTCCTATGATGAACATGGTATTTTCCCTCACTATGAAATTTAGTCACAGTTTCAAAAAAATTTTTAGTACCTCTTAACTAATCGATAATATATTATTTTTAAAAAGATTTTATTTACTTATTTGACAGAGAGAGAGAGATCACAAGTAGGCAGAGAGGTAGGGAGGTGGGGGGGGAAGCAGGCTCCCTGCTGAGTAGAGAGCCCGATGCGGGGCTCCATCCCAGGACCCTGAGATCATGACCCGAGCTGAAGGCAGAGGCCTAACCCACTGAGCCACCCAGGCACCCAATATATTATTTCTTTAACTGTATTTTAAGTCTAGAGCACAGGAATCCTTATATTTCCTATGTGGCTTTTTATTTTTAGCCTCAGAATCTAGTATAGTGCTCTTTATCTATATAGGGGTTGCATATTAGAATGGATTTTTATTAAATAAAAGTAGTCTGATATTCCTTAGACTTTATAGAACTTCAGAGGAGAAGGGTCCCTGGGCCATCATTCTGGTTTAGCTATTTCATTTCATAGATGAGGAATCAGAGGTTTACAGAGCTGATGTGCCTTGTCCAAGGTCAACCAGCTTTAGTCAACAGCAAATTGAATCTGGTGACTTCAGTCCTGCATCTTTTCCAGTATACCTTACCACCGCATCTTTTTCCTTCTAGCAAATTTATTATGGAGAAACTAATAATGAATTAAGACATAAATTCAGGTTGAAATAAAACAACCTGATCTAGTGTTTTAATTCATTATTATTACAAATTATATAACATGTTTTAAAGTGTGCTTTTTTTTTTTTTCAAATGGGAGAATCACATATATGTTGGTAAAATAGCTTGTGGCCAGTGAAGTTGACATTTAATACCTAAACAGACAAAAACTTTGCTCAGGATTGTTTTCCTGAGTTCATATGAAAAGTCTAGTCATCTCAAAGGTGAATGCAGTGGTTTCAATTATAGCTTCATGTATGTGTGGATTTTCTGAGTGAGGATGAGTGGTGGGCCCTGCCCACCCTTTCAAAGTTGTGAATTTGAAGTCTGGTTTTGGGCAACTTCTTCATTAGAATGTTTAAAATATCACTTTCCAGGGGCACCTGGGTGGCTCAGTGGGTTAAAACCTCTGCCTTTGGCTCGGGTCATGATCCCAGGGTTCTGGGATCAAGCCCCTCATTGGGCTCTCTGCTCAGCAGGGAGCCTGCCTCCCTTCCTCTCTGCCTGCCTCTCTGCCTACTTGTGATCTCTGTCTGTCAAATAAATAAATAAAATCTTTAAAAAAAAAAATCACTTTTCAGGGTCCCAAGGCCAAGCCTGTGGTGTCTTTCATCGCCGGTTTAACTGCTCCTCCTGGCAGGAGAATGGGTCATGCAGGGGCGATTATTGCTGGAGGAAAAGGTGGAGCCAAAGAGAAGATCTCTGCCCTCCAGAGTGCAGGCGTTGTGGTCAGCATGTCTCCTGCGCAGCTGGGAACCACCATCTACAAGGTGAGCTGTAACAGTGGCCCGAGCGCTCTGAAGTTACAGGCATTGTGGTGCAGGCCACACTGGGTGTCCAGAAACCGTGGTCCTTTCTTCTGAGCCTTACTGTTCCTTTCTTTCTGGTGTGCAACTTAACAGTCTCTAGCAGCTCCATTCATGTCCCAGGGCCCTAATTGGGCATGACCAGGAATAACGTTCTGATTTTAAAGAATTCAACTTTTTTCAACTTTGAAATTTGCTCTTTTGTGAGGGGCAAAATATGATCTACAAGACTGTGTTTCAGAGGCCATAAGTGCCATGAATTCCATCTTGGGGGAGTACAGGGCATTGCCTTGCATTTCATCTTTTTTCATTGAGGGCCTTTGGGATAGTAGCTACCCTGATGTCATAGGTTTCTATTTCTAGGGAGAGGGGCTGAGTGACAAGAAATGAAACCTGGATGAGGAGGGATTTGTTGGGGGTGTTGATGGGAGCAGGGAGGGAGATCAAAAGAGGAGGGTGGGGGTTTCCAGCCTGTAGCTTCTGGCCCTGGCTGTGTTGGGATGCCATTGTTTGCAGGGTGGAGGAGCGATTTCTTAACCATATGCTCTGCTTTTCCTTTTTTAATAGAACATAATAGTTTAAAATGTTCTGAATGACTCGGTATCCTCTATAATCTCTTTGCAATGAGTTTTAGCCTGTCTCTAAGTGATCATTTAAGGCTCTCTTTCTTTTTATTTTTATGACGGTTATAGCTTTGACAAAAAAGCTAAGCAAAAACCAGGCATTATAAGCATGTTGAGAATAGGCACAAATTGTATCCCCAGGAGGGAACCATGTTTTGGCTCCATCTTTTTTGCCCTTGCCCTTTTTCTTGTTTTATTGAATCTTTGCATGATCCTGTCTTTTGAAATAAAACACTATGTGCCGTAGTTCTGGGTGGTTAGTGAGTGTGTGGGGCCAGGTTGGGGGCAGGAAAAGGGTGAAGCAAATACTTACATTCACTGTGGACACATGCATTACCATTTTGCTCCAGTAAGTGGCAGCAGACAACTACATATCGGTCGTATTCTAATTTCAATCTAGAGCAATGTGATTTTCAGTAGTGTTTCCTTTTCAGATGTTTCTGAGGTGCTTGACATTCTGTTCAAATCTTAACTGAATTGGGGTTTAGTCTCTTTCCTGGAGAAACTAAGCAGAGCTGTTTCCACTGCCTTATTAAAAAGGCCCGTGTGGTTCATGTGTGGCCTTTTAGGGTTTGCATAAGTAGTCAAATTTGTCAGCTCTTAATAATAATACTGCCACAGAAAAACAAGTACAGTTCACAGCCTCTCTACCTCTGTGTTTGGGAGACATAAAAGTTGAGGATGTACATCTAGGTTTGTGAAATTCCAGCTGACACAGTCTAATATGAAAGCTGTTCTATTGTGCTCAAGCACCCTCAGCCTGGTACATCTCACTTCTGTAATTCTTGGTTGTTCAAAGGATCCTAAAGATAAGAGGTTTCAGAATCACTTTGACAGGGAATGTAATTTGAATCTTAAATCTTTTTATCCCCTCTCTCTTCTCTGCTTTTCTCTTTCTGAAGGAGTTCGAAAAGAGGAAGATGCTATGAAAAAGGAAACAAGAAGTTCCCTAAACCTATGGAATGAATCATTATGGAAATGGGAAGCAGCAGCGGTTTGCTTCTGTTGTCCCTAATTGTCAGCCTGTGTGCCTGTCGCTGGTCTGTCAGTAGCAGGAAGCCAAAATAAGGTTCAGAAGGTCCTAAATTGAGATGTTTCCACTTCATTGTAAAACAGACAGCCAATAAACCTACCATTTGATTTGAATATGCTTTTGCAGCTTTTCAGTGTTCCAATGAGGCGGGGGAGAGGGAGAGTGGGAGAAATGGAGGTGTGTGGGGGGAGCTGTGTGGGGTTTAATGGGTTTTGTTGAGAACAGTGTAACAAACTTTAGAGAGAACGAAGCTGTAAAAATGTCAGTATGGCAGTGGTCTCCTTATCTCAGACGTAGAGTGATTTTAAGTTCTCTTTGGAATCCTTGTTTTCTCATGGGTCTGGCTAACAGGCACTGTATTGCAGGGCAGTTTTTTTTTTTTTTAAGATTTTGTTTATTTATTTGACAGAGATCACAAGTAGGCAGAGAGGCAGGCAAAGAGAGAGGAGGAAGCAGGCTCCCCACCAAGCAGAGAGCCCGATGCAGGACTCGATCCCAGGACCCTGAGATCATGAGCCGAAGGCAGAGGCTTAACCCACTGAGCCACCCAGGTGCCCCTGCAGGGCAGTTTAGAGGATTAGAGTGTGTAATAAGCAGCTTCATTGTCCGCGCGGCCAGCAGCAGCAGCCCCAGCTGCACTCCAAGCAGAAACTCACCTGTGTTCCAGCTGAGACATGGAAGGTTTACAGTAGTGCTGTGTTTTTCTATGGTTCTGCAGAGGGCTGTCCCTTCCCCTCCAGAGCCGGCTATTCTTTGCTTGAGATTTAAGACATCTGCTGCAAAAAACCCCAGGAAAGTGGTTAGCCATCCTACTTTTGTTTAGAAGGGAGCTTGTTAACAAGAAGCAATTCTAGTGGATAGTCTCAAATTGTGTAACTACCCTGAAGGAAACAAACATAGGATTAGGGAGAAGGCCCTGAAGAAAGACTGTCTGGGGGAGGCCTTTTTGGGGAGAGGCTATAAGTTGGGACCTGGAGGCTGGGATGGTACCAGCCATGCAGCAGGCCGAGGGCACAGGCAGAGGCAACAACAGGGGAAGAGCTCACTTTGAGGAGGTAAAGGAATGCTGCATCTCCCGGGACAGTGAGTCCTGGGAGGGGCTGGTGGAGTATTTGGGGGGCAGGGGAGACAGGTGCTTTTGGAACTCCCATGACCATGCCCAGGCTGCTGAGGGCACAAAGGGATTCTGCCTGGACCAAGGGACACATGGTGATGCGCTTTGGGTCTAATAGTCCTCAGTTCCTGCTCATAGCTGTTCCCTCATCTTGAAAGTGGGGACAATAAGCCCCATCTCACAGGGTACCTCACGGGGTTTGTGAGGCTGCTCTTTACGTGGTGGGCTCGGCAGGGGCTTGGCATTGCTCCTAAACTGAACTTGCCTCCTGCTGTGCTGAGTGAGGGCAGACCAGGCTGACACCCAAGGCCAGGGAGGAAAGCACTTCCTGTCTTCTTGATTGGCATCCCCACCCCAAGGTCCCTAGGAGATAAACATCGCCTTCTTTTGTCTAACTGAGGCTTTGTGATGATTCAGGTGAGGGGCAGATGACCCTACCAGAAGAGATGCTTTTGAGGGTCCACTCCTGATTCCAGGCAGCTCTGGGCCTGGCTCAGCCCTGTCCTGTCCTGTCCCCTGAATGTCTATCCTAAGGTAACACCTCTTGCGTCACAGCTTTGTTCCTGTTGCCTACACCAGCAAGCTCAGTGCCCTCTCGACCCTTTCTTCTCTCTCCCAGCCCCATCCTCCCCATCCCACACCTCTCTCCATCCCTCCCAGGGCCTTGTGAAACCACTTCCTCCTGACTCCCATCACTGCCACCACCTCTGGTCCCAGCAGCTCAAACAGCAGCAGGAGAGATACTTGGTTCTGTTTTCTCTGACTTCATTATTACCAAGCCAAGAATGAAAGTCCCACTCATGACCCAAGTGCATATGTTTTTGGAAGAGGGGGGAGAGGGAAAGGGAGAATCTTAAGCAGGCTCCATGCCCAACATGGAGCCCATGCGGGGCTCAATCTCAAGACCCTGAGATTGTGACCTGAGCCAAAATGAGGAGTCAGACGCTTAACTGACTCAGCTACCCAGGCACTCTGCCAGTCCATTTTTAAAAACTATTGTTACAGAAATTTGAAGCATTTATAAAACAATAATGATAAAATAAGGAACCCCTTCTACCCATCACCCAGCTTTGAAGATTATCAGCATTCTGCTCTTATCCTGCTATTGTCCTATGAGCTGCACCTCCAGTCACGCCTTCCCGCAATACCCCCAGTGCTGTTGTTACAGTTGTTTTGTGGAGGCAAGATGTACTTATGCTGAAACAGATAAATCTTTTAAAAAAATTATTTTAAGATTTTATTTATATATTTGACAGAGATCACAAGTAGGCAGAGAGGCAGGCAGAGAGAGAGAGAGGTGGAAGCAGGCTCCCTGCTGAGCAGAGAGCCCGATGCAGGGCTCGATCCCAGGACCCTGAGATCGTGACCCGAGCTGAAGGCAGAGGCTTTAACCCTGAGCCACCCAGGTGCCCCTGAAACAGATAAATCTTAACCAAAGACATCTGACAAATGGATGGAACTATGTAACCACATCCTTCTCATGACACAGGACATTTCCATCCTCCCAGAAGGTTCCATTCTAGCCTACCCAATGGGTGTACTGTATTCTTAGATACCTTGTGTCTGTCCTAGACATTTATATGAAGGGAGTCTTTAGTGCACCATCTTTTATGTTGGCCTCTTTCATTCAGCATAATTTCTGTCATGTTCACTGGGCCAGTGTGTGTGTCCACAGTCATTCCCACTTACTGCTGCCTTCTACTCCCTTGCCTGGATATGCCACAATATGTTCCTTTTCCCTGTATTTTCTGGAATGGACCAGGGTGAAGAAATGTGCTATCAATGAAGCTAGAGAATTAAAATGAGAAGAGATCTTGAAGACCAAGTTAATAATTTTTTTTAAAGATTTTATTTATTTATTTGACAGAGAGAGAGGAGTGGGAGAAGGAGAAACAGTCTTCCCCCGATGTGGGGCTTGGTCCCAGGACCCTGGGATCATGACCTGAGCTGAAGGTAGACACTTAACTGACTGAGCCATCCAGGTGCCCCCAAGTTAAGACTTTTGCACTTTATTCCAAGAACAGTGAAAGCTCTTGAAGAGTTTGAAGTAGCAGCATTTGCATTTTTGAGAAAGCATCCTGGCTCCCGTGTGGATGCAGGAGAGCAATCAGCAGTTTATTGCATTAATGCCGCTGAGGGCTGGGGGTTTCTTGGGCCAGAATGGTGGCAGGAGAGAGAGAGAGAGGCAAGGATGGCTGTGCTCAGGTCTGAGAGATCTGTAAGGTGAATTGGACAATACCTGGTGAGTCATTGGACTTATGGGGGAAGGATGAGAGATGAGGTAGCCAGTTGGTTTCCAGCTTGAGCAATGAGACATCTGAGGCCCTGGCTTGATAGAAGAGGAGGAAACTTGAGATGAAGTGTTGAATTTGACATTTCTTCCAGGTGACAAGATCAGGTGAACCACGGTACATGCAAGTTCTGGGCACTCTGGCTTATTTTTGTGCAGGAATCACATAAGCTACAGGAATGATGACGAGCATCTAGGGAAACAGAAGAGAAGGTCTGGGCCACCTCATCTCTGAGCATTTCCACGCCATCCAGAGGTCAGAAACAGACGGAGCTCGAATATACCAACTGCACAAAGAATGGTACAGCGTATCTTCTAGAGGACATGGCCATAACTGAAGGTCCTTTCTGATGCTAAAGCCTGCTGTGCAGAGTTCAGACTCCCAAGACTTGTTTGGGAGTGGGAACTCAGTGTTCATCCCATGAGAGCAGTCCTTCATGTCACACGTCTTTATGAGAGTTTCCAAGGGAAAATTGAGCTGACGATGTGAAGGTTCCAAATGTCCATTGGAACCCGTGGATGGCAGATGCACACTCTGACATATAAGGGGGCACCCAGGAGGGCTTTATCATCCTGGGCTGTACTTTTGAGAGAAACAGAAACATTTTCTGTGGAGCTATGAGAATTTACGAGGCTTTGCCTCTGTTTTCAAAGCTGCATTCATCTAAAATGTTACATATTTGAATTGCAAGGCCTGGGCTGGGAGTAGGGCGGTAGGGAGGCTGGGCCATGTGGAGAATTTGGAAAGTGATGGGAAATTAGTACTGATACAACAGAAAGCAGTTGGGATTTTTCTTCCAAGAAAAGCTGAGTGGTAAATGGATGATAAGGTTAACTGGAAATCATGACCATTTCTGACCCTAGATCCCTTGTTGAATTTGATGAATGCTGTGGCCTCTGCCCAGAAATATATACCCTCACATACCGTGGTCACCATATTGGAGCCCTGGGCTTAAACTCTTCCCTAAGGCATTTGTGTGTGTGTGTGTGTGTGTGTGTGTGTGTGTGTGTGTATTTTTATTATTATTTTTTTTGCATTTGTATTTTAATGTTAAGCTTTTTTTAAGTATACGTGCTGCCGAAGCGAGCACTCATGTTAAGCTTTTGGAGAAGGAACTTTACATGGAAATTACAGAGTTCATTGTGCCCTTTCTTTTTGAAACCAGTCTATGCTATGCAAGCAGCTGATACCTGCTGCCTAGAAAGTTGAGCATGATTCCCATTGGCAAGCCCCTTGGCAGCCCCTTTGCTTGTTTCTGACCATGCTGGTTCATTTGGTCCTGTCTTCTCCGGGTCCTGACGTTCTGGCCCTGCATCTTCTACCTTGTTTCCTGGTTTGCTCCTGGACTGGGCATTAGAACTTGTTCTCTCATGTATTTGAATGTTGGTTCCCTTCAGTGGATTTTGGCTTGGTATCCCTTTGCCTTTTAGCACTCTGCCCCCTGGGTTGTCCCTGGGAGGCGGCTGACAGATGGCACATTCAAAAGTAAAATGCCCTGGGATCAGAAAGAGCGAAAAGCCATTGCCACCTTCATGCCTGATTAGCAATGAGAGGAAGCTGTTTTCCCAAGGTGAGACCAGTAGCTCTGTGAGAGTGCCTGGGCAGGTGCTATGGCCTTGAGGAGGGCACCCCAAACCACAGCCCAAGTTCAAGACCTGACATGGTAGAAATGAGGGGGATGAATGCCCTGATCTCACACCCCTCCTGTCCTCTTGTCTCCTGCCAGTATGAGGACTAGCTTGACTCAACTGAAAGGCAGGGGTGGGCAAACCCTGATGATGCCATGCATAGGGCAGCCTCCTGGGGGCACAGAGCAGAGCTGAGCAGGGCAGAGAAGGGTGGAGAAGGGATATGGAGAGATCCGTGGAGAATCATGATTTTACCCACTCTGGCTTCACACTTGGATAATATCCCAGCCAGGGCAGCCGCAAGTCCATTTTGGGGGGAAATTGGCATCAGGTATGGTAGCAGATCAGCATGGGCACATTTGGGACAACACCTGACACCCCAGGGAAACCTTTAGTGGAATTTTGCATTTTACCCTAAGTCGTATTCTCCAGGGGAAAAAATAGTTGTTTGTGTGCTCTCTAGGGTGTGGAAAAATAAAGGGGCATTTTTGGTGGGTAGACCATAGTATTAGGTTTGGTGAGTGTCCCATGAGACACATGAAGTGAGCTTTAGGCTATTCAAAGAAGGGAGGCTGTAGGGGCAGATGAGCACCCTGGGGCCTGGGAGGTGAAGGGCTTGGGACTCGGGAGGGGAGACCACAGGAGGCTGGGCCAATGCAGTGTTTGCAGAGAGCCTAGGACTCCTGCTCTGTGGTTTCCCAGCATTGGGAGGCAACGGTGCAGTTGTGAACTCCTTGGTCCCAGGCTGCTCTTTGGTTCTCCGGAAATCACCTGGCACGGCACGGTTTGCCCCGAGTACAGCAGGCAGGACAGGACTTGTACCTGAGGCTCCAAGGCAGGTGACCCTGGCCCAGGAAGAATTCCCTTCATGGGGGTTCCAGACAGTTTGTCATTGTCCCTTGTCTCCCAAATGACACAGAGCTGCTCTAACAGGAAAGATCTGAAGAAAGATTGACCTAACCTCATTTTGCAGGTGGGAGAGCTGATGCACGATTTTAGGCCTAAAATCACAACCAAGTTGGTGGCAAAAGCAAAATTTGGAATTTGGAATGGGTTGTCCTCCTGACTCCCAGGCCTGTGCCTCACTCAAGGGGTGTGAGGAAGGCATCAGAGCTGGTCATCACAAAGTGGTTCGAGGTAGTAGGAGGTGCTTAGAATAGACAACATTCTCAAGGAATCTGCACACACAGAAATAGGTAATCAAACAGTGTGAATACAATGGTGGTGGTGGCCCTCCTTCCTTGAGTTTTATATATTCTACAAGTGGGATAGGCTCAGTCTGGCAGGGGGCATGGTCCGAGAGTGGTCTATGGCTCTCAGATGGAGAAAAGCTGGAGAATCGGGCGGGAGTGAAAACCTTGTTTTTGGCTTCAATGTCGCAGAGCTAGACTCGTCTCGCTAATGAGCTGACCACAGCCAGTGGGGATGGATGATTCCAGGTGGACTTGGCAGCTTTCAGATAAGCCTCCAGAAAGGGAACTGTGATTCCTCATCAGTTTCACTTTATCAAGAGTTCCATCAAAGCTTTGTGGGCTTTGGTGTCTGGTGTTAGCTCTGTCAGATCTAGAGTCGAGATCTGAAATTGCTCAATATCAAAAGCTTGGTAAGGCAGGCTGTAATCCATGGGAAAATTGAGCTGACGACGTGAAGGTCAGTGCTGATGGCTTTTATTCCAATAAAGCAGTTCTATCTTTTAATACCTTTTTTGCTCATTAGTATTCTGATACGGGAAGGAGAGCATTCTCAGCTGCTAAATTAACAACATCTTGATATGCAAGAACTTTCATTTTGACAGTGGGGGAGTACTGAGATCCTCAGTATGACCTGGTTGGTCTTTGGTGATTGCTAGCAGTGGTCCAGAGAAGAGTGCGAGAGATGCCGGTGACAGGTTTCTGGTGATGGTGTGGGAATGAGGAGATAAGAACCTGAAGGGAGGGACGCCTGGTGGCTCAGTTGGTTAAGCAGCTGCCTTCGGCTCAGGTCATGATCCCAGCATCCTGGGATCGAGTCCCACATCGGGCTCCTTGCTTGGCAGGGAGCCTGCTTCTCCCTCTGCCTCTGCCTGCCACTCTGTCTGCCTGTGCTCGCTCTCTCTCACAAATAAATAAATAAATAAAATCTTAAAAAAAAAAAAAAAAAGAACCTGAAGGGAGTGAGAATCATCTATAAACACCACCCATGACTGGACAGAGCAAAGCCAGTTTATGATAGTGTTGGTCAAGTTAGAACTTTCCTGCTGTCCTACTCTGACCCTGGAAGTGTGAGAAACAGTAGCTGCCAAGTGTGGAAGATGGTGAGGGGGGAGGAAAGAAGCCAACTGTGCCTTGTCCCTGCCACCTGACTTCCTGACTGAGGCAGGCCCTGGGTCCCGCTGGAGGCTGGGCTGAGGTGGGGAGTGGGACGGGGGGATAGTGATGGTCAAAGTGGTGAGAAGCTTGGCCTCTGAATGGACATTATTGATTATTACTTGGAATTGGAAATACTAAATTCTGAAGCGGTTGGCGATTTAAATTAGTATTAGGATTTTGAACCTTCTGCGTGGGAATAAGTAAGTCATTACGGGTAAGAGAAATAAGTAGCCCCCTGTTAGTTTCCCAGGACTGCCACAACAAATGACCACAAACTGGGCAGGAACACAAGAGGAATTTATTCTCTCACAGTTCTGGAGGCCAGAGTCCGAAATCAAGATGTCAGCAGGTCCGCAACCCCTCCAGAGGCTCTGGGGGACAGCCATTAGCTTGAGGAGGCTGTTGGGGTTTGTTGGGTTTCCTTGGCAGTTAGGACTCCCCTGGATAATCCAGGATAATCTCTTCATCTCTTTATTTAGCCTTCACTTAATCACCTAAGCAAAGACCCTTTTTCCAAACCAGGTAGTATTTGCAGATTCCTAGAATTAGGATGCAGACATCTTTTTGGGGGAGCAGGGCACCATTTGATCCATGACACCTCCCAAAGTTATTTGTGTTTGTGTTCCATGATTCATGTTCATTCAGTGTGGCGGGACTGGGACACACAGAGAAGCCAGTGCCTGATGTGCAGGTCTGAATTTACACTTTATTCCAAGCTCTAGGAAGGATCTCCAGGGATGGGATCAGGCACATTCTTTTAGCAGGAGGGAGACAAAATTCAGGGTTTATTGGGTGCCATGTGGGAGGATGCCGGAAGTGGTAGTTGTCTTTTCTTTTTAGAAAACTCTCGATGGAATGCAGACGAGGTCATCATCTGAAAGTGAAGGGGAGGCAGAGACTTGTTGGAACCTTGAAGAACCCGGAGAACACACGTGAACTGTCCTCAGGAGACTAGTAAAGCAACCAGTTTGGGTCTTCATCACACTTCAGCTAAGTGCTCATAATTGTTCCCTGCCTCAGATCTCTCTACTGTCTTTATCTTCACGCCTCCCCTTCTTTGTTTTGCTCAACAACCTTCAATGAATCCTTTGTTAAGACAATGGAATTGAAAGTCCATAGCCTGGTAAGACCCACGACAACCTGGGCCCTAACCATTCCCCTGTTCCTAGATCTGTTTGAGTGATTCCTCTTCAGCTAAGCCAGGAGGAGGCAGTTTTTTTTTTCCTGTAATGAACCACAGAGTAAATATTTCAGGCTTTGCCAGCAACAGTCTCTGTTGTGACTCCCCAACTCCGCTGTTGCCGTGAGAAAGTCAGAAACAATACTGCATGAATGAGCATGGCTGTCTTCCAATCACTTTATCTGTCGGCTCTGAAATTTGAATTTCATAGAATTTTCATGTGTCACGAAAGATTTCTTTGATGGTTTTTCAACCATCCAAAAATGTAAAACATTTTCTTTGCTTGCAGCCCTTCTAAAAACATGGCGGTTCCAGATTTGGCCAGAGACCCACAGATCACTGAACACTGACATAAACCATGTATGTTCTTTCTTTCACTCGGACCACTCTTCCTGCCCCAAATCCATCTTCTTACAAGTCTACATCTGTCCTTTATTTTAACCTCAGTGCTTTCCACTCCTTTTTCTTCAGAGTTCTTCAATCTCCCATTTGCCCCAAAGCTCTTAGGGATTCTGCATGGTATTTGACTTTCTGTACCCCAAATTGTCTGTGCTTCTCATGATGTTCAGCTGGGTCTGTTATTTGTCTTTTCTCTATCTGTGTTATGTCTCCCAAGCAGACTGTATATTTCTGGAGGGAGGGCCGAACTGGCATTTTATGTCTCCGTGTGTCTCACGGAGTCATGCCCTACACCTACTTGGTGTTCAATAAATATTCAAGAAAAAAAAAGGTACTTTTTAGCCCCTACTCTGTCGGGCTCAACGGGATTGTTTTATGCACCAAGTTCAGAAATAAAAAGCCAAACCCCAGCAAAATTGCTTCCTTTTGCATTCTTCATTTTGATGATGTCTCTAAGGTGTGGTTTCCTAGATTCTTTATGCCCATAATATAGTCCAAATTACCTTATATTTCTGTTGTCTCTAATAGATAGGAGGTGACACGTAAGGGTACAGAGCCCCTGGTCACCTAGAGTCATATACCAAAACCTGTCAGTAATGTAAGGAACAGACCACACCAGGCATTTTATTAAAGGCTTTTACCTTGTACCAGGTAGTTGTGCACCATAAGGTTAATTCACACTGGAAAGAAACAAAAGGAATTTGGGGTGTGTTGAATGTGGTTCGGCCCATTTGGACAATGATTCAGATGACTCTGCCTGAAACTATGGAGTATCGTTTGGATAGGGGCATTATTTGGAGGTCATTGAGCAGACATCATTTGAGAGACTGCTATTCTGGGAAGGGAGGCTAGGGAGAAAACAGCAGATTCTGAATGTTCCAACTTCTTCACCTCAGGTATGCCCCACCTCCACTGCAGGAACATTCCATAGTCCATCTGTTGAAACTTCAGCCAGAACTTGAGATAGCCACCATGCTATTTTTGCAAAGTAGAAAATAATAATTGTTGAAGACATGTCTCCCTCTAAAAACATTGTTCTGTTTTGTTTTGTTTTGAAAATAAGGGCTGACCTAGCATTTCCTCTCTTCCCTGGAAGTTCATTATTCCCTGAGTTACCTCAGGGGAGCCCACAGGCATTCAGCCGTCACCACCACAGCGACATCCTACTCTCAGACTTCTCTGGTGGAAAGACAAACACCACAAACTCACATGCAGGAATTCTGCTCCTCCCTTCCTCACCAGACTCTATCTCTACCCACACAATCAGACTGACTCATTGCTCCATACACCTATCATATACAGGGGAGCGGTTATATATGGAATCTGCAAAGATGCACGAGCAGCCGAACGCTGGTGATCACTCCCATCCATTGCTCTCACAAGGCAGTCTCTTGAGAAGACTTTTGGAGATTGTCCAACTTTTATAGGACTTTATACTTTCTGGGGTCATTAACCATGACCAATGAGGTCGTTAGCCTAGACTTACAAAGGGGCATGTAGATCTCTTACTTGAAAATTGCTCAATCCATAAGACCAAGTGTATCTAATTCACACTTGGGAGTCCAGTGTGGTATTAGGTACAAAGTAGATGTGAAATACCCATGTCTCCTTGGGTCATCCTCATAACCTATTAAGTGCTCTATAGTTTTCAACAAAAAGTGATACACTATGGGTTTGACCTAACAAATAGATATATATTTGTTAAATGATCGAATGAATTTTGACGCCCACATTATCATTTTCTTTGGGATGCTGGGTTGCATGGGAATGAGTGTGCTCAAAGGGGGGTGGGGTACATGCAAGTTTTATTTAGTGAGCTCCATGAGAGGCTATCCCGTCTCAAGGCAATGGGAAGCCTAGGACTGGAATGGAGATTGCTGGCAGACTTCCTGAGGAGCAAATCATACTCCAGCCTCTTCTTCGCTCCTGCCCTTCCAAGGGTATGCTAGGGTCCTTGGCATTTTTCTATTCCCCTTCTTGTATTCTCTTCCTTATAGCTTCAAAGCTTCAGGCCTCACAAAACTCAGACCTATTCTGGGAGGTTCTCCTTAGAACCTTCTTTGATTTTCAGGAAACCTGTTTTGATCAACATGTATTTCAAGCCAAGTTGAAAAGACACCACTGGGGTATTTCCCAGACTCCTCTAGCTTCCCCACTCCCCCACCTCCCCCCTACCTTACTCCCAGCAGCCACACTCCCCTTCCTTTGGTTTGTGTATGTGGTCACCCTCTTTGCCACCTCCAGGACACCTCACATCTTATTCTCTCTGTGCCCCTTGGCCCACATAGACACAATCAGCCTGAGGAGGTCCTTCCCAGCTGGTCTACAGGTCTATCCCCCTCAGGCCCCTCCTTGCCCTCATTCATTCTCTTTCCAAGTAGCACCTGCAGGCTTCCACCCTTGAGATCATCACACATCCTCAGCTTACAATGATTTGTAGGCGTCTCTCTGCCCCACCTCTCTCCCCGCAAACTCCAAGGCGGAAGTAGAGCTAACTTGTGTTCACCCACGTTCGCTGTCTTGGACTCTGCCTGGCACACAGTGTGTACACACTGACTATTTAATGAGTAAGCGGACACACGCTTCCACAGCACAGAGTGAAAATCACGTCGCTTTACGGCTTCGTTTTTATTTGCTTATTTTGTCTTGACATTATTATCTCTTTCACTGCACATCCCTGTTCTGTGCATTTTTATTATTTGTGGCAGGCACATAGATAAGTGCTTAAAACATAATAACAATTAGGAAAAACCCTCTTCTGCCCTCACTGGTGTGGCGCAGAATCCGGCGGTGATTTTGCGACCGTTTGCTCTGAGGTACCTGGAGCGGACCTTGAACTTGCTGGCCTTGGTGTTGTTTTCTGAGGGAGCAGCTGAGCCGGAGAGAGAGAGTCTTTGAGCCCACTTTCCTCCTGCTTTCTGCTTCCTCGTCCTTGTCAGTGATAGGCTTTAGAAGTAAGAGGCAAGAAATCGTGTTCCCTTTGTTTATGTATTTTTTAAAAAAGATTTTTATTTGAGAGAGAGAGACAAAGCATGGGGAGGTAGGGTCAGAGGGAGAAGCAGACCCCCTCCGCTGAGCAGGGAGCCTGACGTGGGACTAGATCCTACGACTCTAGGATCATGACCCAAGCCGAAGGCCGAAGGTTAACCAACTGAGTCACCCAGGTGCCCTTTACTGACATCCCTAAAGAGCGGCTGAAACGCCGGAGCGGTGATCTTCAAACTGCTGGGGAATATTTGAAAGAGCACGGATGTCTGGGGCCCACACCAGAACACTTACAGCAGGATCTTGGCGGCGGGTCCTCCACGGAGATGTTTTAAAAGCTTCCAGGTGAGACAGAAAGACAAACGCCGCATAGTCTCTCTTATTTGTGGAAACTAAGAACAAAGTCGAACTCACAGAAACAGAGAGTAGAACGGTGGCTGCTGGTGCTGGGAGGTGGGGGCCATGGGGGGATGCATGTTGGTCAAAGGGAACTAACTCAGTTATAAGTAAGTTCTGGGGATCTAATGTGCCACCTGGGGACTGCAGTTATCAATAGTGTATTGTATACTTGAAATTTGCTGAGAGTAGGTCTCAAGCACAGAGGTAACCAGGTAAGGTGATGGATGTGTGGATTAAGTTGATCTGGTAATTATCCTGTAATGTATACACATATCAAACCATTACATTGTCTGCTTTGCATATATCCAGTTTTGCTTGTCAATTTAACCTCCATAAAGCTTGGGGAGAAAAAAGCCCCCAGGGGATTCTTTTGTGCAGTGAGGGCTAAGAACCACTGGCGTGGAGGAGGAAACACAGCCAGGGCATTGGCTGAAGAGGGGTTTCTAGAGTCTTGACCGTAGCAATGACAAGCCCTTGGAACCAGTCTAAGTTTTTTTGTGACAGACAAGCAGAGAAGCCTTGCTCCCAGGGTATAAGCCACTTCTTTTCTCACACATGTATGGATGGAATAACCCTCAAGGGTTCATGTGGCCTGGAAAACTTCAGAAGGGAAATATGGCTTTGGGACCCAGAGATTCTCATTTGATTTCCTATGCTTTTTCTGCTGTCTGTGGGACAGGCAGGATTTATGAGGTCTGCAGTGGGGCCAAGGTCATCTGAAATTTGATTATTTGGGGTATGAGGGTATTCAGGAGAGAAAGATCCACTTTCCAGGTGATGATGCTGTTGGTCTAGGAATCACAGTTGGGGAAGCATTGGTTTATTATCCCATGGTCATTCTGTCTTTGACTCCTAATGACTGATCACCTTGAGATAACTGAGGCATCACTGAAATGACTTTCTCAGAGGAGAGGGGGGATAAACAGCAATCTACCCTGCTCACTCTGCCTTTCTTCATCTCTCCAGCAACTCAAGACTTGCTTCCGGGCACCAGATTTAATTAAGCCTAGGAGCTAGTACCAAGTGCTTGATGTGTACTTTGGCCCATAACTATTTCGGTAGATTTAAAAAGTATCTTCCATTCAACATCTCAAATAACTCTTCGGAAAACTCAAGTGTTTTATTCTTCTGCTTCTTCTGTTTACTCCTGACATTTCTTCTCCTGTAGAACTTCAACTTTATTCATCCATCCCTCTCCATTTATCCATCCATCATTTACTTATTTATTTTGGCTTGCAGTGGTGCTGGGCCTGATCTTCTCACTATTTGACTACAGTCTGTGTCTCTCAGTTCCAGTTCTCAAGAGAGAATATTTGATTAGCTACGCAGACCTGTGGGTGAGAGATACTCTTGGGTCAGGGGCCACCTCACTCCTACCTCAAACCATCCAATGGGAAATTGAGGTAGGGCATGCATAGATGGAGGCCCACTCAACAGGGTCATTGAACAAGAACAGGGGTCAATAAAGTTTTCCCAAAAGGGCCAGAGGGTAAAGAGTTTAGGCTCTGTAGGTCATATGGTCTGTGTTGCTGTTATAGCACCCATATAAGCTCTAGACAACATATAAATAAATGGGTGTGGCTATGTTCTAATATAACTATATTTACATAAATAAGATTGGACTCTGCCCCCTTGGCCACAGTTTACTGCCACTTGTATCTGAGTACCCTAAACACTTTTAACTTCTTAACTGCAATAACTTAATCATAATTTTTCTCTCTGTTAATTGTGTCACTTGCAAAGGCTTACAGAGCTCCCCAGACAGATATCATTGTCTATTTTGTATTCCTCATAACACTAACATGGCAAGTGATGCATATTGTGTCCCAGCAATTGTTTTGTAATGGATGTAAAGAATGTTTGGATGAGCTATTTGGACTTCCTAGAGACTGGCATAATGTAAATCCAGCCAGTCTGTTTTATTAAATTGGCCAAATCTTCTAATCAGCCTTAATTGCACATGCCTTAATTTTCCCCATAGAAGCCAAGTATGATGCATATTGGGCATTATTCAGTAAAACAAATTTCTCCTGATTGTCTTGATCCCACAGACCATAGGATTCTTTGTGAAGATTTCATTCCTTTTTTTTTTTTTTTAAGATTTTTAAATTTACTTATTTGACACAGAGAGAGATCACAAGTAGGCAGAGGGGGCAGGCAGAGAGAGGGGGGAACCAGGCTCCCTGCAGAGCAGAGAGCCGGATGTAGGGCTCGATCCCGGAACTCTGAGATCATGACCTGAGCCGAAGGTAGAGGCTTAACCCACTGAACCACGTAGACGCCCCATGTGAAGATTTCATTCTTAAGTCCCTGGCCAGGAGTAGCCTAGATGGGGCAGAGTTGGGATCTGAGGAGGAAAGGCTTCTAACTCTGGCTGAACATTTAAACATTAATTTAATTAATCTGATCATTTAAATTACTTTTAATAATCACCTGGGCAGCTTTTAAAAATGCCAGTTGCCAGGCTGAAGATTCTTTGAGGATGAGACCCAGGTATCATGTCTTACTGTATGATAGCATCTAGAAAGCTAAATACTATATTCGCTGTAGTCCCTTCCACTTGGGTTCTAGAAATGACCCAGCTTCTTCCAAGCAGACGCACCCATGCAAGATAGAAGGAAAAAGTGACCATCACAAGGCAAATATAGTTGTGGAGGCATTTAGTATTTTTCTGTAGCAATTGTCACAGAGCCCTGCTGTTTGGTTTCATCTTGTGGGTATTGAGAAACATGGTATTTTATTTGCTGATGAACATCGCAGCAGAGGCGTGGTGATCTTGGTGCTAATAGGTGGCTTCTGGATCATGGTAGAAAGCAGCAGCTCCTGGTGAGCAAGTTCTGCTTTGTTCTGAGGGTCATTTCTGGAAGCTCAGCTCGGTTATTCCAGTGTTTTTTGGAAGTCATCTAAAAATGAGCCTTAAATTCCTTTATACTAAAGCTAGCTAGAATGAACTCTGTTGTTTGCATGGAACTGGGAGTGATATCGAAATCAGACAACAGAAACTCAAGGATGGGAATCTGGGGTGGGGGATGTGACTTGGTTGGGTTTGAAGGCACTGAGGATCTGGTAACCATTAGACCATGCCCGGGTGATACAAAAGTTACTTTAGTTATGTAAATTCCAGGGTCACCTGGAAAAAAGTGCCTGTTGGAATCATGGTGCTCTCAGACTGAGTGAGTGTGGATTGGGGATAGGGTACAAGGACCATGGAAATGTGCTGGCTTATTTACTGACTTATCTGAGAGAGGGAGAGAGCAGAGGGAGGACCAGAGGGAGAAAGAGAGAGAGACTCTCCACCATGTTCCCTGCTGAGTGGGAAGCCGGACTGAGGGCTCGATTGTAGGACCCTGAAATCAAGACCGGAGCCAAAATCAAGAGTCAGTGCCCAACTGACTGCATCACCTAGGCACCCCCTGTGCTGGCTTTTTATAATAGCATTTGAAAACTTTGAAAAAAGGAACTTAGATTTTAAAAATTTCATTCCAGCCTCGGCTAGAGAACTAGTGTTTCTTCTGCCCTAAATGAATCTCTTATCTCTTACTATTGTAGAGTTGATACAATCAAAGTCAGCTAGCAGTCTGATGGGGGCAGGGAATGCCTAATTACATGCAGGTTGCGCTCGTAGCCTCACCAGATTACATGTGAATGTTGGAATAATTGTGGAAAAGAGCAAGAATTTAACATTGGAAATGAGTGCATTTGGGAGGATTTGAATGAGTCCCAGAACCCAGAAGCCCCAAATCCTACTGAGTTTCCACTGGGCCCAAAGGCTGTGTTTCCAGACTTCCTTATATCTTAGGTTCTGCAAACTGCCCTAGCTTCCACCGGGCAGACATGGCATGGGAAGGCAGGGTGGACTTAGGGAGGCAGATGCCTTCATTCTGGTAGTGCTGATCATGGCAGAGGCAGTGTGATCCTGGAGGCGAGGAACGTGGACGCAGCTTCCTGATTCCTCAGCTTTCTTTCTGAAATGGCTGAGGCTCTCTCAGAAGGTGAGTTCTGCTGTATGATTCGGAAAATTGCTCCTACAATCTCACCCTCAGCCCTGCTCTCCAGGTATTTCTGCCAGCCACCTAATAATAACACATGATAAATTTCTTTCTGCTTAAAGTAGCCAGAGTGAAATCTGTCTCCTGTAGCTGAGCCCTGATACGGAGAGGTAATCCATCAAGTCATCCACAGCCTTCTAGCCACTGTGGAAATGGCCCCTAACAACCATAAGAAAAAAGCATATAGGCTCTGCCTGAATCTCTCTAGGGACAAGTTTCTTAGGCAACTCATTCCATTTTGAACAAATTCCAATTATCAAGAAAAATTTTTATGGTTGTCTGGAATCTGTCTATTTGTAACATGGTCCCATTGATTTGGTTTCCTGTTAGCACATTTGTTTGATTTCCTGTTATTCACTTGGACAAGCTAAGAACTCAAATTCCTCTACGTGTTTTCTCTGTGACATGGTTCCTGGATTTCTCCACACTGCCTACAACCAGCTGAGAAAGAGAGAGAGGACAGGAGACCTAAGGAGAGGAGAAGAAAAAAGGAAAGGAGCAGGAGTGGAGAGGAGAGGGGAGAAGAGGGGAGAGGAGGAGAGGGGAGGGGAGGAGAGGGTTAGTTAGTCCTGATGGGGACTGTTGACCCTGAGTGTGGTGACATGTGCTGGTATAAATCGTTATGTAGAAAGAAAAGCAAAAAGGGTGGAGAAAGCGTATGTGATTAAAACCTTCTTAAAACAAAACAAAACAAAACAAACAAAACAAAACTAAACAAAACAAAACCCTTCTTATTTAGTAAGAGTCCCCGTGCCAGCCCATGGCTACTTTGTCAGCCTCATTGGAACATTTTATTTATATAGTAATTCATCTCTCATCTATTAGTTCATCTTTCTTTGGGTAAATTAGTGACCCTTGGTTCATCCATTCGATAGCATGAATTTTGTTATTTTACCCAAGGGGTAGTTACCCATATTGAAAAAGAGGAAAGGGGAATAGAAATTAAAAATAAATCTAAAGTAATGGGGGGTTAGCTAACATCCCCCAATTATTTTTATTTCTCAAACTACTTACCACTGTCGAAGCATAGTTGTTTATATGCTTACTGTCTGTGTTCTTTTGCCGGAACATAAACTCTAAGCAGGCAAAGAATTCGTGTGTTTTGATCCTTGCTGTATCCTCGAATCTGGTCTCTCTCTCCTGCTCTTTGCTAATTTAATGAATGCATGTTAGTGGATACAATGATAGAAAGAAACAGGGGAGGTGGGGGAGCAGAGTGGAGCCTGTGTTAGTTTCCTATTGCTGTATAACTAGTTACCACAAACTTAGCTACTTAAAACAACATACACTTATTATCTCATAGTTCACTGGGTCAGGAATCTGGGAGGCATTGCTTGATTGGGTCCTCTGCTCCGGGTCTCACCTGTCTGCAGCCAAAATGTTGATTGGCTCCATTCTTGTCTGGAAGCTCATCTGAGAAAATACTTCTGTGCTTACTCAGGTTGTTGGTAGAATTTGTTTCCTTGCCATATAAACCCCAGTTTCTTTCTTTTTTTTTTTCTTAAGTTTATTTTATTTCTTTTCAGTGTTCCAAAATTCATTGTTTAGGCAACACACCCAGTGCTCCATGCACTATGTGCCCTCCTTAATACCCACCACCAGGCTCACCCAACCACCCCCCCACCTCCCTCCCCTCCAAAACCCTCAGTTTGTTTCTCAGAGTCCACAGTCTCTCATGGTTTGTCTCCCCCTCTGATTTTCAACTCACTTCTCCTCTCCATCTCCCAAAGTCTTCTGTGTTATTCTTTATGCTCCACAAGTAAGTGAAACCATGTGATGATTGACTCTCTCTGCTTGACTTACTTCACTAAGCATTACCTCTTCCAGTCCTGTCCATGTTGATACAAAAGTTGGGTATTCATCCTTTCTGATGGAGGCATAATACTCCATAGTGTATATGGACCATATCTTCTTTATCCATTCGTCTCTTGAAGGGCATCTTGGTTCTTTCCACAGTTTGGTGACACAGTGGCCATTGCTGCTATGAACATTGGGGTACAAATGGCCCTTCTTTTCACTACATCTGTATCTTTGGGGTAAATACCCAGTAGTGCAATTGCAGGGTCATAGGGTAGCTCTATTTTTAATTTCTTTTTTTTAATTTTTAATTTTTTTATTTTTAAAAATTTTATTTATTTATTTGACAGAGAGAGATCACAAGTAGGCAGAGAGGCAGGCAGAGAGAAGGGGGGAAGCAAGCTCCCCACTGAGCAGAGAGCCCAATGTGGGGCTCAACTCCAGGACCCTGGGATCATGATCTGATTTGAAGACAGAGGCTTTAATCCACTGAGCCACCCAGGTGCCCCACTATTTTTAATTTCTTAAGGAATCTCTACACTGTTTTCCAAAGTGGCTGCACCAACTTGCATTCCCAACAGCTGTGTAAGAGGGTTCCCCTTTCTCCACATCCTCTCCAATACTTGTTGTTTACTGTCTTGTTAATTTTGGCCATTTAACTGGTGTAAGGTGGTATCTCAATGTGGTTTTGATTTGAATCTCCCTGATGGCTAATGATGATGAACATTTTTTCATGTGTCTGTTAGCCATTTGTATGTCTTCATTGGAGAAGTGTCTGTTCATGTCTTCTGCCCATTTTTAAAAGTGATTATGTTTTGTGTGTGTTGAGTTTGAGGAGTTCTTTATAGATCTTGGATATCGCCCTTTGTAGTGTCATTTGCGAATATCTTCTCCCATTCCGTGGGTTGCCACTTTGTTTTGTTGACTTTCTTTTGCTGTGCAGAAGCTTTTGATCTTGATGAAGTCCCAAAAGTTCATTTTTGCTTTTGAGGACCCCAGTTTCTTATGGGTATCAGGTGGAGGCTGCTCTCAGCTTTTAGAGACCACCCCGCAATCCTCTGTCACATGGTTCTCCCATAGGTGATTCACAGCATGGCTGTTTGCTTCCTCAAGGCCAGCAAAGAAAGTCTCTCTCCACTCTGCTAGGAGTCTTATATAATGTAATGCCATCATGGGAATGGCATCCCCTTTGTCATATTCCATCAGTTAGAAGCAAATCACAGGCTCTATCCACACGTAACAGGAGGGATTTATACAAGGTTACTTCTTGGGGATCACCCTAGGGTGTGTTCACCACAGAAGCCCAGGAAAAATTAGAAATGGTCGAGAACAGAGGGATTTGGCTTTTGTTTCTCAAACATTTCTTTGTATGAAATTCACCCTGTATTTTACAATCAAAATATAGTGCAGCTCAGAGACTTGGTTTAGAATGCTCCCACTCTAACACATTTTAGCAAATTCCAAGGTTCAGAATTTTTGGTTTGGTTAATAATTCACACTGTGTGGAGTCCTTCTCTGGATTTTAATTGCTCTCTGATGAAGAGGACATTTTGAGGTAGATTTAGCCTGGATCGGGCTCCCTGGCTGTTTAAGAAGTAGAAGTATCTTAGCAAGATAGGTCAACAAGATGGGTAAAATTCCAAGCCGAGAATTTAGAGCACCCAGCATGGACAAAAGTCTACCAGGGAATTCAGAGGAGGTATATGGTTGGGAGACTGGACTTTTCCCTCAGAGCTATTTCATTTTGTCACCAATGAATCTGGACTGCTCAGACAATTGTTTCATCCAGTTCTACAAAAAGACAGTCCTAAAGCCTATAAAATATTTTCTTGCTACTTGTCTCTCTTCCATAGTAGTTGAGTCATCAAAATGTTAGCCCTTACCCCGGTCAAATGGGAGAGGGGGTTGCCTACAGGGCCTGTGGTTATATAGCAGATGGTATATATATTTGAAAATCATAAGAAAAAAGAATGGATTAATCACGCTTCCATTAGAGAACCTGGTTAAGTCCTACCATATTTAATTGAATCAAAAATGCCATTGTTAGGCACAACCTTATTTTATATGTCACTAAGGAAGAAAGAGAAAAGCACTGGCAATTGAACAGCAACAAGCCATTGGTTATATGATACATCACTATTTCAGAGGTATTAGTATGTACAAAAAAGGCACATCTTAGAATTGATGAATAAGGTTGGCTTCCCAGGAGCAAACATACCTGGGAATGGTATTACCTTTAGGAAGCCCTGATTCTCAGCAGGGCTGGGGTCTAGAAGACCTGGGAATGTGACACTGAGTAGTCTGCTGTCACTAGGAAAAGAAAACATTCAAGTTGGAAATGTCCTTGGAAGTCTTGTAACCCAGCCTCCCTCCTAGGTCAAGAGAAGCTGTGCCTGTCTTTCTAACAGATGTTTTTCCAGTCTCTGCAGAAATATTTGGAACACTGAGGAGCTCACTACCTCACGTAGCATCTGGTTGTATTTTTGGGTATAATTTATCAGGTAATGGGGTCCCGACTTAAACCTAACAATGCTTACCTTGATCCAGCTATGTGTGAGAATGTCTGGGTGATTTTAGGCTGGGTATCATCTGTGAAATGAGAAAACGAAGATCCTGTAGAGAAAGGTCATGCCAAGGGAAGAGGAAGCTGGGATGACAGGTGTGCCCTGACAGTGCCTCAGTTTATTTCTTTTTTCTCTCCTCTGGTGAGAGCACTTGTCAAGTGCTGAGGTCTAAGTCAATGACAGACATAAGTTCCCAGTTTCTACTCCTCTCAGCTCATAGCTCTTCCAATTCGAGTTTGAAAAATATAGAAGAACTCTGATTGGATGTGTTTGCCTGGAGTCCCTGCATGTGGTCCCATCACTCACCACCCAGGGGTGCTGTGGTGTAGCAGACAAGTCATTGACCTTTCCATCTGTAGGCACCTTGACATGGCAGATGGATTGGGTGCCACTGGGTGCACCATTGATGAATGTCAGCTGGAAATGAGGATGCATCATGGTACATTGCTTTGCTTAGACCTCAAAGAGCCAGACTGAGGGGAGTCCCAGAGGAGGTGGAAAATGATCACACATGGTAGCAAAGGGGGCTGCATTCATCGTACAAGGAGAAGCACCTTGATGGAGTGCCCGAAGCATTCAGATTTATGTAGCAAACGGGTTTTCATCATAGAAAACAGGGACAGGGGCACCTGGGTGGCTCAGGGTTAAAGCCTCTGCCTTTAGCTCAGGTCATGATCTCAGGGTCCTGGGATAGAGCCCCGCATCAGGCTCTCTGCTCAGCAGGGAGCCTGTTTCCACCTCTCTCTCTCTCTGCCTGCCTCTCTGCCTACTTGTGATCTCTGTCTGTCAAATAAATAAATAAAATCTAAAAAAAAAAAGAAAACAGGGACAGAACCAGGTACACATCACTAGCCAGCGTTAAGGAACCCTGCTTCAACCACAAGCAAAGAAATCTGCAGGAAAAATGGATTATATTTTTGCTAGTTGCACTCATTATGACTTACACCATTATAGAGGATATTGTCATTAATAAAATATTAACAAGTTGCTAAAACTTTAATAACAGTAAACTGCTAATGCATTTTATTTATTTATATTTGATAGCACATAATCTCAGTCTTCTGTGCTATAATTAATGAGTCCACTGTCCCAGCTCTTAAGAGAACTATTCAGAGATGCCTGTGTCTAAATTCAGTTTTAGGAAATAGAACTAGATTTCCAAAAGCCTGTGCCAATGACTTGTGGATGGTTATGGAAAAAGCTAAATGAAAAGAAAATTATTTTCTTCTGAATATAAAAGGTGCATTTGATTTTTATCATGGGTGAAGTTAGAGATATGACTAGGAGGAGAACAATATCCGAGCTGATTGCAGTGCTTACTCTTGTAACAGATTTTTGAAGTTAGGCTCTTGTGGGTGGATTTATACATATTGATTATCGGCATCCCACAATTTTAGTAGTCTTAAAACATTTTACTCTTCTCATTTCCAGTTGTTTTTTTTCTTCTTTCATCATTCTCTGCCTTGGTCGTGTAACATTTCATGTTGGAGGAGTTGTCTATTTTGTATGTGTGTGTGTAAATTGTTATATTAATATTTCTTCCTTGGATTCTTAGAATTCTCCTACACAGTCAAGCCCCTTTGAAAAATTTCTTAAAAATGTATGTCCTTGGGGCGCCTGGATGGCTCAGTTGGTTAAGCAACTGCCTTCAGCTCAGGTCATGATCCCAGGGTCCTAGGACTGAGCCCACATCAGGCTCCCTGCTCAGTGGGGAAGCCTGCTTCTCTCTCTCTCTCTCTCTCTCTCTGCCCCTCCCCCTGCTTGTGCATTCTGTGTGTGTGTGTGTGTGTGTGTGTGTGTGTAAAATAAATAAAATCTTTTTAAAAAAAGTAAATCCTTTCTTAAGTAAAAGAAAGCTCAAAAAGGCATAAATAACTTAATTTTTTAAAGATTTTATTTATTTATTTCAGAGAAAGAGGGAGTGAGAGGGAGAGATATTTTTTTAAGATTTATTTATTTGAGAGGCACCTGGGTTGCTCAGTGGGTTAAGTCTCTGCCTTCTGCTCAGGTCACGATCTCAGAGTCCTGGGATCGAGCCCCGTGTCGGGCTCTCTGCTCGGCGGGGAGCCTGCTTCCCCCCACCCCTCTGCCTGCCTCTCTGCCTGCTTGTGATCTCTTTGTCAAATAAATAAATGAAATCTTTAAAAAATTAAAAGAAAAGATTTTATTTATTTGAGAGAGCAGAGAGAGTGAGAGGGACAGAGAATCTTAAGCAGTCTACATGCTGAGCACAGAGCCCGACATGGGGCTTGATCTCATGATCCTGATATCATTACCTGATCTGAAACCAAGAGTCAGATAGATGCCTAACTAACTGAGCCACCCAGGTGCCCTGGCATATAGAACTTTGTACAAGAGAATGAAAACATAATTCTTACAAATATTTTAATTTTGGCTTTAATTTATGATAAGTATTTCAGACATTCAAAAGATGTACATGGTAATATAATGAATACCAAAATACTTGATTCCCAGATTAAGAGTTAGAACATAATCAACACAGTTGAAGCCCTTGTGTATGCTTCCTCAAATACATTCTTCATGCCCCTACCCCCGCAGAAGCATCATCTTGACTTTGTTTATTATTCCCATGCATCTCTTTTACATACTTGAATATAATTACATATTAACTTGCCTTGAATAATATGTATTGTCCTGCATCTTTAAACATTTTACATAGATGGTATCATTTTGCATGACTTATTTTGCAACTTACTTTTTTCATTCAAAACTATGTATTTGTCCATGTTGGTATATGTAACCCTGGTTCATTTTAACAGGAGTCTGTTATTCCAAAATAACCTCCATTTATTATTATTCTCCCTCCTGATGTTGGCATTTTGTTTATTTCTGATATTTTTGTCTTTTTATATGTTACTAGAGCAAATGCAACAAAGTTGCTTATACGTGTTTCTTTGTGCTCACGATGGGGTGTCTAAGGAAACTGGACTGATTTGTGGCGGCCCAAATTCATACGTTGAAGCCTTGAAGCCCAGTGTCTCAGCTCCTGACTGCATTTAGAGACAGGGCTTGCAAAGAAAAGATTAAGTTAAAATGAGGCTGGTAGGGTGGCGAGTAATCCGATCTGACCAGTGTGCTTACGAGAAGAGGGGCCTGGGACACAGAGAGAACCCTGGAGACAGAAGCACTGAGGGTTGCGTGTGGGAAGAGTCCACAGAGGGTGACTCTCTGCAAGCCAGGAGATCATTCTCCTCCTATTCATGTCTCCAACTTCACCCATGATAAAAATTGAATGTGCCTTTTATAATCTAAAGACAATAATTTTCTTTTCTTTCTGTCGTTGATGCCTCCCAGTCTGTGGTATTTTGTTACGGCAGCTCCAGCAGACCGATACACTCTCTTTGCGTGACACTGTTGGCTGGAGGGATGTTTGCAGGTTCAACTTCTTGAGCTAATGCCATGCACTCTCCAAAATCCCTGACACACATCTAACTCCCACCACAGGGCCTCTCCTAGGGGCACAGCCTCCCCAACATCAGAGGAGCGTTGATATGGTATCTTCTTATGATTTTAATTTGCACTTGATTTTTGGTGAGGTTGAACGTCTTGCCTTGTGTTTCATTAGCCATTTGCAGTCAAATGCTCTACCACTGAGCTATACCCCCTCTCATTAGCCATTTATGCTTTCTATTTCTCTGTAAATGGCCTGTATGTATATTTTTGCTTCTTTTTTTCTTGGATGGATATTTTTTAAACAATGGATGGGTGCAGTGTTCTATTAATGCCATTAGTTTAGATTTTTATATTCTCACTGATTTTTTTAAAAGATTTATTTATTTGCGAGAGGAGGAGAGAGAGAGCATGTGTGTGTGTAGGCAGAGGAGGCTCTTAAGGACTGTCGAGGCCAGGAAGATTAGCTGTGTCGTCTTCTCTGTTTTAATAGCATCCAGTGCATGGTTGCAAATCCAAATCAAAAACATGATATGGTTTTGATCACATTTGTTTGGTAGATGCATGTTGAATTGTCTTTCTTTCCTAGACTATAAGTTTCTTAATGGCAAGGAGCATGTCTTTATTTTTATTCCTACAGTATAGGCCTGATCTGTATTTGTTGAATAAATACATACAATAATAATATAATGTTATCATGAAGGAAAAGAATTTGTTTTATAAATCATAAATCACATCACTCTCACTTCTGATATTTGTATGCTTTTTTTCTGTTTCAATGAGAATGACTTGCCTTCCCAGCTGCACTGTGAGTTCATGTGGGCAGAGGCTGTGTTTCATAGAGGACTGGTGCTGCTTTGCTCCTTAGCATGGTGTTAAGTATATTAAAAATCCCAGAAGGTATTATTTGACTGATGAGAGACTAAATGTAGTATACATTCTGATCATTTATATTTTACCTTTTTACTTTTTATCTGTATCTTTTTATTTAAAAAAGGTATGACAATTAGTATTAATAATGTACCAGTTACTCGAATAAGGTGATATATGGGGACATATGTAAAAAGGTTTAAGTGCAGAGGGACAGGCTCACACCCCCTTCATTGGAGCCAATGCCACATGGTTGCCAGGTACCATGGTCAGTCTCTGCCTTTCTCCTGTAACCCAGTCTCCTGGAGAGGTCCATTTTGACAATCTCAGTAGGTCTTGAGACTTCCTTCTCATTTACTCACTAATTTTAATCTTTCTTTCCTCCTCAGAAACAGAAAAGCTAAGAAAACCACATATCTTCACTCTTAATCTGAACATAATCTTTTTTCCAAGATTTATTTATTTATTTGAAAGAGAGAGAGAAAGAGAGAGAGCAAGCATGGGTAGGGACAAAGGGAGAGGGAGAGAGAGAAGCTCAAGCAGACTCCCTCCTGAGCATGGAGCCCTATGCAGGGTTTGATCTCATGACCTTGAGATCATGACCTGAAATCAAGAGTCAGACACCCAACCTACTGAGCCCCCCAGGTGCCCCTCATCTGCACATAATCTTATGAGTGCTCTTTGGTTTCTCTTTTTCTTTTCAGGAGAGATTGCCTTTCTTCCCAATGATCAAAAATGACTTGGGATGAAATCATTTAATAGCCAAATGTTTATTAGGCTACAGTTTCTCAGCAGTTAAAAACAGTGCTTTGGACTGATGGTTGTCAAAGTGTGGTCCCCAGAGAGTCAGCATCAGCATCACTCAGGAACTTGTTGGAGATAGACATTCTTGGCCCCTGTCAGACCTACTGACTCAGAAACTCTGGGGTGTAGCAATGTGTGTCTTAAAAAGTTCTCCAGGGGATTCTGGTACATACCAAAGTTTGAAAACCACTGCTTTAAACCTTCAGTTAAGAATCTAAAGGAGTAAATACCTCCCTCCCCCATCTTTTCCTTCGTGATTATTTTAAAGACTTAAACAGCGCATGACTTCAAAACAAAGCAGTCATACAACAGTGTTAGAGAGGGACGTGATTAGGTCATATAGTAGCCAGAAAGAGCAGACCAGTTACTACTAGGAAAAGAACTCCAAGACCAGAAGTTGGCTTCTGTTCATGTCCTGCCTCCACCATTCTGTTGTGTGACCTTGAGCATGCTACTGAACTTCTCCGTGGTTCTAATTCCTCACCTGTAACACTGAGATTCTGGCAGTGCCTCTCTTATGGGGAGGGTTTTTGCTGGGAATGAAGGATTCATACTGCTAAGTGCTTGGAACAGTGTCTGGCATGCAAGGAGTGCTCTGTTAAATGATTGCTCAATAAAATAAATGAACTTGAAGCTGAAGGGTTTCATAATCTGGGATAGTCTCCTACAAGAGGGACACAGAGCAGGGGGCTGGAGCAAGTCACACCCCATGCGGAGTGCCTTTTGCTACTGCCTGCTGGTGGCAACAGACTGCGTATCAGGCCAGAGCTGTTCTCCCAGCTGCGGAGGGACAGAACTGGACCACCGGTGACTGCAGAGTACAGGAAATCTGTATATACTTAAGCAGGATTCACACTTGTTCCACTCTGAATCCTGGAGGGAGGCAGTAAGAAACGCAGTGATCCTTCACCAGGATGTGGCAGGTGTCTGAGATCCCTGGGCCATTATATGGCCAAATCTTGGTTGTCAGAACTTCTGCATGTACTGCTTTAAAAAAAAAATCCATTCAATATGAACTAGACACCAACATCCATTTCTGTTGGTTGCTGGTATATGCTCCATCACTTGGCAGATTTGATGTATTTTAACCTAGCTTTCAGCTTTCTGTAATCTCGCTTCATCAATCCTTCTCTGCTCAGGCATGTCTGCCTTCATTTGGCAGACATGGCAGGTTTTTCATTTCCCCCATGTAAATGACTTGTTTATTACAGTAGGGGTCCCTGGTCTTTGGAAACAGCTTATAGATATCCTCACACAGAACTGAGAAAGGGCTTCATGAATAATAATGCCCGAGTAAACCTGAGATGAGCTTGGACGTTGCCTCTTTGAAATTCATACATCATTCTAAGTGCCATCATTTAAATAGAATATGTGGAAGGCTTCCTGGGAAGGCTGGGTCTGAAATATGCTTTCTTTACAAAACTTATCATTTCAGCATGAAACAAACAAACAGCAGAAAGCAAAGGTGGGAGTATGTGATTCCTGGTATGTGTTTTACTTGAGCATAAAATTTGTTTTTCTGATTGTACTGGGACTTTTCACAGCCCCATGGTTTTAACTTTTTAATTTGCATTTCTCTTTCTACTAAATGTTTCTCAGCTTCCTTTGGATTTTTGGTAAAAAGCACAAAACTGAAGATGAGAAGACTCCAAGGTAAGTTAACGCTCAGTTCCATTTGTCTTGGGAGACAAAAGAGCAATTATTAGTGCATTTGTAGCATGGATTTCAGCTTCTGTCTAGACCACAGGTTCTCAAACTTGGCTGTACATGGGAGTCACTTGGAGACTGTTAAAAATACGGGTGCCGGGGGGCACCTGGGTGGCTCAGTGGGTTAAGCTTCTGCCTTTGGCTCAGGTCGTGATCCCAGAGTCCCGGGGTTGAGTCCTGCTTTGGGCTCCCCACTCAGCAGGAAGTCTGCTTCTCCCTCTGCCCCTCCCCACTCTTGTGCTTTCTCTCTCTATCAAATAAATAAATAGAATCTTAAAGAAAAAGAGAGGGGCGCCTGGGTGGCTCAGTGGGTTAAAGCCTCTGCCTTTGGCTCAGGTCGTGATCTCAGGGTCCTGGATTGAGCCCCACATCAGGCTCTCTGCTCGGCGGGGAGCCTGCTTCCCCCTGTCTTTCTCTGCCTGCCTCTCTGCCTATTTGTGATCTCTGTCAAATAAATAAATAAAATCTTTAAAAAAAAAAAA
>RCUC01122803.1:0-21944 GCA_003697995.1 Taxidea taxus jeffersonii
GTTTGACATTGGAAATAACGTATTTCAAGTGTGTTCTATAAAGGATAGCTAGTATTAGCTTCAATAGAAGATGAGAAAGGGAAGAAAATGGAGTGAATGGTTTGCTTGTCTATTGCCAACTATTCCATCTTCATTTTGGTCTAGATGGATCCTTCCAATCATTCTCATGCACTTGGTTTTCAGAGAAGGTAATTTCTTTGCTCATTGCATCATAGGCCATTTCCTGGCCCTGTATGATGGTGAGTGAATAAGGAGATGCAAAGATTGCTCAGGCTGCTGAGACCAGAAACATCTCTCAGGAGGTTTTTCAGGCACTAGAAATCAATATCTATTGTCAAGCAGCTTCAAAGCTGATTATCTTGAAATGAATGGTCATGCCTCCTTCTTAGGTCACCATCCTACTCTTGTTCAAAGGATTGGCTGTAATACATTAGGTTCCTAATTAAGAAAGATGATGCTCAGCAAATGACTTTTTTGAGCAGAATACTAAACCACTGGAAAAGTCTTGGAGAAGGTCTTCTGGCATCCACACAGAGACAGCATATGTGGATAGAGTTGGTGCTGCTTTAATTGGTAGCGGTGTAGGGCTTATATTTCACTGCTCTGCTAGGAGTAATAAAGACTGATGTTATAATCAGTGTGGCAGGAAAGAAATGGAAACAGGATCTGAGCTGCTCTGTTATTCAACTAGAGCCAGTTGAAAAGGAAATAGATACTGCCTCAGCTGGTTGAAAATACAGACCCTTGACCTAGTAGTAAAAATACCCTTGGTAGAATGAAACAGGACCCTCCATCTAATAATAGTAATACCTCCGTAGTGAAGCCAACCTTGATTCAAATTCTGAACAGGATTTCTAAACAGGATTTGTTTATCCTGTTTAGCCTACAACAGGAAAAGGAAGCATAGCCTTATCCTGTTTAGCCTACAACAGGAAAAGGAAGCATAGCCTCCCCAATACTTGGTTTCAACATTTACCAAATAAGACTTTGAGAAATATGTTAAATAAGTTATCACAACTGGCAAAGTTTCTGGCATAGAGAAAGCTTTCTCCCTTCTCTTTCCTTATGTATTGTTCAAACGTCTTTATGTTTTCCACAAGTTCCCAACTTGTGGCCTGGATGGACATGACAGTTGGGAGCTGTGAAGCTCCTATAGTATAGGTAAAATGTTCTATGGGTGTTATCTTTTCTGGTGAGCATGTCTACGGTTTTCAGGAGATTCCCAAGGGGGGAGGGGTTTAAACCCAAAACAAGGTTTAAAAACCACTGGCCAGGGGCACCTGGTAGCTCAGTCAGTTAGGCATCTGCCTTCAGCTCAGGTCAAAATCCCAGAGTCCTCGGATCGAGCCCCATATGGGGCTCCTGGCTCAGTGGGGAGTCTTCTTCTCCCTCTTCCTCTGCCTGCTTCTCCCCCTGCTTGTGTTCTCTCTCTCTAACAAATGAATAAAATCTTTAAAAAAATAAAATAAACATCAGTAGTCCATATCTTTCTTTTATGGTCTGGTTCCTGCCTCCCTCTGCACCTTCATTACCTACCACTTTCCTTCCCATTCATTATACTCAAGCTATTCTAACCCTCTCTCTGTTCTTCAAAAATGCCATGCTCATTGTGACCTCAGAGCCTTTTGCTTGTAATTCCTTCTGCTCCCTAGATGTTCACATGATAAACTCAGCTCAAATATTACTTATTGAGATGGTCCTTCCCTGATCTCCCAATCTAAAGAGCCCCTCACCCTGCCCCTTTCTATCACATGCATAGTTAGTCTATTCAGGAAGGATATAGACTGCTGCATAGACTGGGGGGCTTAAACAACAGACATTTATTTCTCACAGTTCCGGAGTTTGGGAAGTCCAAGATTAAGGTGCTGGCTGATTCAGTTTCTGGAAAGAACCCATGGTTTGCTGATGGCTGCCTTCTCACTGTGTCTTTACATGGTGAAGAAAGAGTAATCTCTCTTTTCCTCTTCTTATAAGCCACTATCCCATCATGAAGGACCCACCCTCATGACCTCATGTAAACCTAATTATTTCCCAAAGGCTCCATCATCAAATACTATCACATTGTGGGTTAGGGCTTCACTATATGAATTTTAGGGAGACACAATACAGACCATATCAATATCATTACATTTAAATGGCTTCAGAGCCTTTATTCTTACCTTGTTCATTCCCATATTTTATTCCTTATCCAATGCTTCACAGGATGTAGAGAAATGTACCCTTCACAAACGCAGGAAATTAGTCTTATTAACCATGGATTCACAGCAATTAGAACAATAATCGTCACATAGTGGGCATTCCAATTACTATAAGAATGGATGTCTGGATGGATGGATGGATGGATGGATGGACAGATGGATGGATGACTTCTGAGTGTATCTTTCTGAGATATGGAAGAAATTACCCCTCCCTGTTTTTTACAGATGAAGAAACAAATTTAGACAGATTTAGTGAAAAGGTCTGTTCACAGTAAATAAGAGCAATCTCTGGGCCTGACCAGTAGAGTTGAAATCCCAGCTCTGCCACTTAAAAACTAGGTAACTTTGAGCAACGCACTTAACCTCTCTGTTCTTCAGTTTTCTCATCTGTAAAATGCTGAAATAATGTATTATGGTAGCCTTAGAGATGTTCATCAACATTCTGGTTCTCTTCTTTCAGGCCCACTTGAAGTTAGGTATGGCCAAGAATTGTGAATTGAGTAACTGTATCATTTCTACATGGAAGTTTTTAAGAGCCAATATGTGATCTGTCCTTTCCCTGATATGAAATGTGAAATGTTCCAGATGGAGATTTCTTTATTAGCCCTGATCCTGGGGTAAACACAGTGTGGAACAGAATTCCCATGGACATATAATGAAAATATGGTGTGCATTAGAAAGAAACCACTGGGATTTTTTGTTATCACTGCATAACCTAGCTTAGTCTGGCTAATATATATACCAAATCACTGAGCTCTTGTGAGGATTAGATGACTTGATGAAAATATCATGTGTAGAACAGTGTTTGGCACATGGTAAGTACTACATAAGTGCTTATTATTATGATTACTCAGTTAACCTAGGACTGGGATTCCGGTTTTCTGACTAGGATTATGATGTGGTTTTCACCACATTTTGTTATTCCACAATCTACAAAAGAACAGTAGAGAGGGAGAGGGAAAGGATAAGCAGAAGTCTTGCCCACACATGCCACATGCCTCTGGTTCTAAGAAACCCAACACTGGGAGAATGACTCTTCCTGAAGACAAGTTCCTGAGCACATGGAAAAACAGGGTCACCCTGGCCAATGATTTCAGTTTGGGGAGAAGGGCAGTGACCTATTGTCATGGGTTTCTCCCTCAGCAGAACATCCTTCCTATCATTTCCCTTCCTTCTTTTCTCAGGGCCCAGAGTGAAATTGTGCCTTGAGGGAAAATTTCCAGGCAGGACTAGCTGGCTGGGATATTCTCAGCAGAAGAGACAGTTCAAGGTTTGAAAAAAGGATAAGGGCATCCGTTTTGTGAGGCAACTGGGTTTGGTAACTGTGTTGATGCGTATGGAAAGCTGGGTCACGCTCGAAAGAAAATGATAGTGTGTCATCCAGTCATCTGTATGATCTCTAATACAACAATGAGGAATTGATAGGTATCAAAAGTAATAAAGGTTGTAGGTAATAAGCGTGATAACTAGCTACTGTGGTGTGCTTTTAGTAAATATGCCAGGCCTGCTCCAAATGATTCATGGACCTTAACCCATTTAATACTCACTGCACTACCAGGAAGTTATTACTTTTACCACCCTCATGGTATGAATGAGTAACTGAGGCACAAAGAAGCTAAGGAGCTTGCCACAAGTCACAAAGTAGAGCCAGGATTCAAATCCAGGTGATCGGGCTCTAGGATCTGTGCTTCTAATCACCACGGGATACTCTCACCTGTCTCACACTTTTTTTGAATTTGAATTTGAATTTTGAATTTTGAATTTTTGAAACTTATATCCAGAGCTTGCCCTGACTTCTCCCTTCCTCCCCTTTGAGACTGTCACTTGCTCTTCTGTGACCCTCTTTGCCTTTATTACAGTGAATTTCAGGGGTGCCTGGGTGGCTCAGTCAGTTAAGCATCTGCCTTTGGCTCAGATCATGATCCCAGGGTCCTGGGATCAAGCCCTGTGTCAGTCTCCTTGCTCAGTGGGAAGCCTGCTTCTTCCTCTCCCACTCCCCCTGCTTATGTTCCCTCTCTCGCTGTCTCTCTGTCAAATAAATAAATAAAATCTTAAATAAATAAATAAAATCTTAAATACATACATACATACATACAATCTAAAAAAACAAACAAATTTCACACTAAGCCATGAGTGCCTTAGGAGCAGAGACTACATCTGACACAGTGCCTGGCACAAAATAAAGGTTAATTTATTGTTACTGAATTGATGTGCAAAGATATGAGTACATAAAAGACAGTAGACATACCACCATTGAGTATAACCTCTGGAGTCAGACTGTTTAACTTCAAATACCAAACATCAATTTTCATAACTCACAGGTATGAACAAGGGAATTTTAATTTTTTGTGCCTCAGTTTGTGCATCTATACAATGGGGAGAATAATAGTACCAACCACCATGGGTCACTGCATGGATTAAATGAAATGATGTAGTAAAGAACTTAAGCTGGGTCCTAGAACATAGTAAGTTAATGAATATATGTTCTATAAATGTTAGTTCCTTCTGCTTGAGCATCCTGGTACATTTCACACTGAAGGTGCATTATAGATATGCCTATCACGGACTAATGAGAAAATAGCTCAGACATAAGGCTAAATGATGACAACTTGGCAGACTGAGAGGTATAAGCTAATCTATCAGTAAAGCTGCTGTACTCTAGTAATTTAATGCATGCCCAACAGCAATCAGCACATGCTTAACATTTTTCCATTCAGATGGATAGAGGTTGAGCAGTCAAAAATGGGGAAAAAAGAAATAATCCTGAGAAATGGATTACACCATTACCAGTTATCTTCTGGGACCATAATAATGTAGCTTTCATTATTTCTTTTATATGCCAGTCTCTTACTGCAAATTGAAAATAGTACATGCAATTCAGATATCTCTGAAAAGAAGCCTAGTTTTGAAAAGAAATGGAAACAAAACAATGGTATATAAGCACATCCATCCTGATTGGACATGAACAACAATTTATTATATTCAGTATGCATGTGGAATTTCAGGTGAAGAATGTTCAGAATTCAAGTTTAGACTATTAACCCAAAAAACTCAAAACAGATCATCAAAATTATTTTAATAATGGGATTAGAGGTGAGGACAGTAAATTGAAAACCATAACATGTCCTAATCTCTGTATCAATATTCACAGATAAAATATACACAGCACGTCTTTAGGTTCTATACGCTAATTGTGCTTAACTGGAAAAGGAATGGAAAAAGTTCCTCTTCCTATCCCCTCAAGGAAAAAAGACAGAAATATTGGAAATTCATCATGTTTTCTGTGCAGCTATTATGGCTCAATACTGAAGGAAGACTTTCAATGTCAAAGTCTTCTTTGGGCCTGGCAAACTCTCTTTGAGCCACTACCTTCTCTTCTACAAAAAATGCTGCTTCTAGGACCAAACTGATCTCCTTATCACCAACTTGGGAAATCAAAAATATTGAGGAATGGTAAAGTGTTGTGTTTAAGGGTCCAGATTTTAGATCTAGATAGCCTAGGTTCAAATCATAGTTTTATTTTTTTAAAAAGATGTATTTATTTATTTTAGAGAAAGAAAGTAAGTGGTGATGGGGGGCAAAGGGAGAGAAACTCAAGCAGACTCTGTGTTGAGCATGGAGCCTAACAAGGGGCTCAATCTCAGGACCCTGAGACCATAATCTGAGCCAAAACCAAGAGTCAGATGCTTAACTGACTGAGCCACACAGGCACCCCCAAATCTTAGTTTTAAAACTGCTATGTGGCCCTGAGAATTTACCTAGGCTCTCTATGAGTTTCCTCACTTTATAATGGAGATAATAGTACACCTAGATTGTGATATTGTTGCAAGGAATTAGTAAATTAATGTCTCTTACATAATAATCTCCCAATAAATTTTAATCATTATTATGCATCTTCAACATATTATTCATAAATATCCTTATCAAAAGGCATGGAAAGAAAAAGTATAATAACAATAATGCATAGCAATTTCAGTATTGCAGGTTAAGTTTTCAGCAGTTATTGTATGTTATCCCTTTTGATCCTCATAAAAACCCTTTGAGGTAGTCTTTTTTTTTTTCTTAAGATTTTATTTATTTATTTGTCAGAGAGAGAGCACAAGCAGGGGGAGCAGTAGGCAGAGCAGGCAGAGGGAGAAGCAGATTCCCCACTGAGCAAGGAGCCTGATGCAGGACTTGATCCCAGGACTCTGGGATCATGACCTGAGCTGAAGGCAGCCACTTAACTGACTGAGCCACCCAGGCATCCCCCTTTGAGGTAGTCTTATCAGATAGAGATGAAGTGACTTGTCTAGGGTCATACAGCTGGTGAGTAGTACAGCAGGGTGTGAACCCTGACAGACTGATTTTAGAGGTCTCACTTCTGAGCATTAACTCTATCACTTCTTTTGAGCACCTGCCTGAATGTATTCACCATTCACTCAAAAAATATTCACTGAGAATCTACTCTGGGCTAAGTACCAACCCACTTTGGGATATATTACTAAACAATGAGAAACACAGGATCTTTCTTTCCCTCATTAATATTTAATATATATTTAATACATATTTCTATAGATTCTTTTAAGCTTGTCCATGTTCATTTTGTTCATAGGGATAAATATTATTTTCCAGGTCTATAGCTCTTTATGAAGTCTAAACATTTGGTTTTGTTTCTTTTACCTTTCCCCTACTAGCTGGGAAGACCCACCTTTGGAAGCCTAATGTCTTTTATAATTCAGCACCAGGGACAGTAGACAAAAACGATAATAAGCATTAGGAAGATGCATGAAGTCTTCTCTCAGACTTCATGAAGATTTGATACTTCAACACACACACACACACACACACACACACACACACACACACACATCTGAACAAGAATCCTAGATTTACCAAATACATCCCTGGAACAGAATGAGAAATGTGCATCCACAAGGCCATACATGGGAAGCCAAGTACTAAGTTCTAGAACTAGTCTACTTACAATTAATCTCAAGTGTGTTGTCATCATCAAGCAGAACTGCATATATATTCAGTGACATGGATGTGCCATACGGTGACAATTCCTTAAATAGGAATCGAGGAAGAAGTCAAGTACTCTGGCTTAAGCTCCTGAGGAAACATTATTCGGTCAGTTAGGAAGATTCATTTCCTAATATTATTATCTATTATTTCCTATTCCCTGTATACTTCCTAATATATTTGAAAGCATGGGTGGATAGAAGTTTCAAGGTTCATTAGAGGAGAAACAGATCCAAGTTACTACTGACCCTGCCTCAGACACTGCATTTCTTTGACATCATTGAGTACATTAGAATTCTTTCCAGCCTAACAATGTTTATTAGATTTGATGTTGCCTAATTCTGACGTCCCAAAGGAAGGTGACTCACTCCAAGTAAGTGTGTTATAAGTTTCTAAGGACATGTCTAATCTAGATGACATCATCTTGTCTGGAAGATACATTTTAGGCAGATAGTTCCCAGAGCTCATAAAAGAAAAACTTTCCATTTGCTGTGCTTCACTAATCCCATTCTATTAAAGTGGCTATGAGAGGCTGAAAGGGAAAAGAATGTGATTCTGTGAAGGAATATAAAATTATAGATTTAATCACTCAAGACTACATTTATTATAATAGTGCAAAGCTCTTCAAGGAGTCTCCATTGATATAAATAAGGATCACCCTAAATCTTTCTTCTCTGAGCTTCTTTCAACAATTAATCGAGTACTAGCATGTAATCATGGAAAGTTACTGAAGTCCTCTGAGTCTCGGTCACCTCTTCTGTATAATGAGGACTCTTTGACTTGTGATTCCTCACTGGGGCCCTTAGAGGAATAATGAGATAATTTGCTACCACATGGTATAAAACAGTGGTAAGCAGAACCAGAGCAAATAGGGCACAGGTGACTGACTCACCTAAGGGGGATGACATACAGTTTTTTAAAAATGAAGGAAATCCCCCTAAGGACTGGCATAAGGACTTTCGTTGTTACTATCAATAAATTTCTTCAACTAACCAAATGTCAAAAAGCCATGTGATTTGGGTGTGTGGGTGACTCAATGGATTAAGCCTATGCCTTCAGCGCAGGTCATGATCTCAGGGTCCTGGGATGGAGTCCTGCATTGGGCTCTCTGCTCAGCAGGGAGCCTGCTTCCCCCTCTCTCTGCCTGCTGCTCTGCCTACTTGTGATCTCTGTCTGTCAAATAATTAAATAAAATCTTTTAAAAAAAGCCATGTGATTTGAAGTGAGAACTGGCCTCAAACCTAATCTCTAGCATAGAATAGCTACTATACCTTCCTTCTTCACCAACTTTTACTTCTGTAGGCTACGAAAAACATAATTATTTCACTGAAATATAGTTATCATGATATATTGGTAAAAGATCCAGCTAGGGGGCACCTGGCTGGCTCAGGCAGTAAAGCATGCAATTCTTGATCTCAGGGTTATGAGTCTGAGTCCCATGTTGGGTACAGAGATTACTTAAAGATAAGATCTTTAACTAATAATAATTTTAAAAAAAGAATCCAGCTAGTTGCTTGGATTAAAAGGTGGATAATAGTGCAGGCTCTAGAAGTGATTTGGCCTAAATTCTGATTCTACCATTCATATACTGAGTGGCTTTGTGCAAATTTCTTAATCTTTCTGAGCCTGGATTTACTTATCAGTAAAATGGGGATAATATCAACAACCATCTCATGAGGATGTATGAGGATAAAATTGCTAATGGGTATAAAGCACTTAGAACAGTATCTGACACATAAGAAGGACTCAGTAAATGTCACAATACCAACCAGACATAAAGTAGTCCAGGCGCTTTGGGTGGGTACCCCCTTTATTTACTTCCCAGACAGAAGACTAAAGACAGAGAGAGGATCTTTCTTCCTCTGTAGATCTGTTTATTATGAAACCATATCTTATTTTTCACTTATTTTTCTTAAGGCCATTCTTTGCTTGGCTGATGACAATTGTGATCATGATTATGGGGGGGGGTTATTTTACTCTACATCACAATGATGTATGGAGTTCATTCTATGGAAGCAAAGGAGAAGTAGAGAGGGGTCTGAGTGAAGGAGCAGGAGACCTAGGCTATAAAGAAAAGTGAAGAAGGCTTGAAACAAAGCTTTGTGCTCTTGTCCTAATATTTACAAATGCTAATCTAGACATCCGTTGATTCAGCCAGATTGTTATGCCTCCCTGTTGACATGAGTCCAGAGCATAGAAACATAATAGGAATCACTAGAATGAGCAGAAAATGGACCTGGAGGTGCTTAAGATGAGAAGAGAAGAGAGATTCATGAAGGAAGCCTCTAGTTAGGAGAGACAGGAGGTCTGAATGCCTCCATCCTACTATGGGAGGGTTATAGGAATATCAGACGAATATTATTACGGTGGCTGTCTACAGGACTGTTATCTGTAGTACAGATGATAACCCAAAATACACAGATGAAGGACACAAGATTTATCAGTATGTCTATATTCCCGGCCTCCATCTCCTCTATGTCACCCCCATTAAGACAATTTTTCTTATTTATTCAGCAATTGGTAGAGTTCTGGCCTGCTATTCCAGTTATTAGAGTTTTATGACGCCAAGTTGAGAAGAATAGGAAGAATGTGAATGAAGAGGCAGGTCTGGAGATTCAAAAGAAAGGAGAAGAGAAAACAAAGCAAAAAAAGCTGCAGGGTTGGGGTGTTAGAGTTTGAGGGATTTCACAAGGATGGGTTCTGGAGGACCCATGGGGGTGGGACAGAACAGAAAGGATTAAATGGGATTTTAGAGAGTTGTTCTAGGTTGTAAAATAGACTCCTTTTATTGGTCTTCAAGAGGGCCAAGTATAATTTAAAATTCTTTTAAAATTCCTTTTGACTGCTAGATTGGACTTTTACAGATAGGACTTTAGAGACTGGCCCAGAGTCCAGTAATCAGGGTTATGCGTGTGCATACTGATGTCTAGAAATTCACTCCCATTCACTAAAGACATGGATTGGGACATGCAAGCCCCTTTATTGTATCCAAGGAAAAAGACTTTGCTCTTCTGAAGAATTGCTGGCGAAGGAAAATGAGAAAATATCAACAAGTTTTCTTTAAACTTTGGGAATAAGTTTTAAAGGGAATAAAACAAAATCCTCAGTCTTTTCTTGAGCAGAAGTAGAAGGCATTTCACTACCACCTCTAACCCCTCTGGAGAAGAAAAGCCAGTCAATAGATGACCTGTTTAAATTGGATGGGAGCTGACATAATGCTCACATCATCAGGGAAATTAACAACTCTAAAAACAGTTAACAGTTATCCCTTGAGACAGCTGCAAGGAAAAATTGCTCAGAAATGTCTGTGCTGGGGACTCACAGGGAGTGCAGCTAGAACGGGAATGAGCCCTGGGGTTTCCTAGACCAGTGTTTGACAGCCAGGACTGTAAACAGCCTTCACTAATATAAGCAGGGCCCAAGAACTGATGAAAAAGGATCTGGGGCTATGAACTGTGATCTGGGGCAGGTGGCACTGGGCTGGGACTTAGAGCTGGGACAGAGAGAGTCAGAGCTGGTTTACTGAGAGGATGAGGCTGTGCCAGGCTGGGAATTGGTCCATCACCCACTAAATGTTAGTCCAGCACCTGCCAGTTGGTCTACATATCAGAACCTCCAGAGACTATTTTTAGGAATATACATTCCTGCACCTTACCTGTGGAGACCCTGATTCAGGAGATTTCAGATGAGGCCTGGGCATAATTTTTTCATAAGTTTCTTGCTTAACTCTTGTGAAGCTTATTCTCAAGCCAGAATTTCAGAACGGCCAGCTGAGGCAATCACAACTATTCCCTTTCAAACCAGACCATTAAGACAATGATTCCACTTGTCACAAAACTATCAATTAGGGACTTTTTTTTTTCCATTTCCATAGTAAACTCTCTTCATGACAAAATGAAGAAAAGTCTCATAACCTCTCTTAAATGACCATGCAATCTTCTACTCCTCCTCCTCCTTCCCTTTCTTCCCCATCCTCTTCTTCCTCCTTCTTCCCCCCTCCCCTCATCCTCCTCCTTCTTTTTAACTTTGCACCAAATGCAAAATAGCTTTAATGTATATGTAACCCACATCAAAGCATAAATGGGCTTTGAAACATAGTTGTCTTCACCAGCTCTTGAGAAACAATCCTGTAGACCCAGGAAAGCATGAGGGAATCATGAGTGTTTTGGGAGGAGTGCTAAGAAGTGGGAACAAGAAGCAAACATCTCACTCAGCATCAAACAGAGAGGGTTCCCATTAGGATTTGTGGATAAAGGACCTGTAGTACTCCAAACTCAATTCAGAGGACTTTAGCAGGATTAAGAAAGATGGGGTGATGGCTCAGGCACAGTGAGACCAGGGACTTCAAGACCCCAGGTAGCAAGAGTCAGGAACAGCCAAGGTATGAAGGTTGGGGCCTTGATGTGAGTTGGCAGGTCGGAGACACATCATCTGTGATTGACAGCATAGTGCTCCCCAAATACCAGACCTTGGACATCAGAAGTAGCCAAGGAACTCGTTTAAAATACAGACTCCGAGGCCCCTCCGCATTTGTGATCCTTGCCGCTCTCTGTCTTATTTATGGCAACTCATTCACGCTCACTAGTCTACTAATTGCATGAGAATAGGAATGGCGTCTGAGTTGCTCAGTCCCAGGGTTTAGTACAGTGCCTAAAAACAATATCTGTTCATTCAGAAAAACGCAGTAAGTGATTACTTTCTGCACTAAGCTAGGCACTAGGACACAATGATTAATAAGTATATTCCCTATAGTGAGCTTAGTGGAGGATGCAGCCAAGGGGTCAATAAGTCACATCAACATGACAAATATTCAAACAATATACATAGATATTTCTTGCCTTCTGAATCCACCCCATACAGGACCCAGGGAGATTATCCTAAAACACAAATCCAGCCACGATATTGCTTAAAGACAGTCAATAGTTCTCCTATGACTCCTCTTCCCAAAGAGGGTCTATAGTCTTCATGTAGATAGGTGTCTAGAAAAGAAGTTTCCATGGTCAAATAACTGTGGAAGACTCTGGGATAAATTAAATGAAATGAATCAAGTTTCTTTGATGCAGAATTTGTCAGAAACTATACGATACCAACAAGCCTTGTAAATCTCCAAATGATGGGTAGGGGGAGGTAAGTTAAAAAAAAAAAAAAAAAGGCAGGGGAAGGAGTAGTATTCAGTACCTTTTTATTCTTATTTGACTGTGGCACTTTGGGGGCACATCTTAAATAACTACTACTTAGAAAACAGACTTTGGAAAATTCTGTCTGACCACAATGGGCACAATGTTCATATACACATTCTTCATGATCTCCTGCCAAAGCTCTGCTTCCCACTCTGGTTCTTGCACTTTAACAAAACCAAATTTGATCTAACTTCCAAGCCTTGACTCACGTTGCCTGCCCCCCAACACACACACACACATTCTTCAAGCCCTGGAACATCCTCCAACACACACAGAATTCGCCTAAAGATGATACATGTCCTTGTAGAGCCAGCTCAGACATCAGCTCCAGCAGAAGCTTTTGCTGTTCAGGTGCTTCTTCTGTGTGGGTTCAGAGTGCTCTCACGATTGCCACACAGCACTCAGTGCGCCATATTATTGTGGTCCCACTAGACCATGAGCTTTTGGAGGGAAGGAGTCTTTATGAGGTTTTATCTCTGCTCTGCTACACCACAGTTTCTCTTGGCACTTGACATTGGGGCTGGAAAAGTCTTTGTTATGAGAGGCTGTCCTGTGCATGGTAGGTTGTTGAACAGCATCCCACTGGATGCCAGTAACGCTACCATCATCTTACCCACCAGCCTCCCCCAAGATGCAGGAACCAAAGATGTCTCCAGACATTATCTGACATTTCCTGGGGAAACAAAACCATCCCTCGCTGAGAATCACCATCCTATATCAGTGCCTGGTATTCATTAAACAGATATTTATTGAACATGTACTACTTGTCAGGCCCTGCGCCATGCACATGGAATACAACTGTGGACAAAACACATGCCCCTGCCTTTAAGCTGCAGGAATCAAGAAGTAAACAGACATGATTATGAACATAATAATAATCATAGTTCTATGAAGGCTGAGAGAGACCTGTGGTATTTTGTTCATTTCTGTATCTCCCAGCAAGTAAGACTACCTGGGACATCCTAAGAGCTCAATAAATATATGTTGAGGAATCATATCAACTAAAATTTACAGAGCACTTCTAATGTGCCAGAAACTCTCCTAAATACTTTATGTATATTAAAATAATTGACTTATGAGGTTCTATTATTATATTCATCTACAGATAGGCAAACTAAAGCATAGAAATTTTAAGTAACCTGGCAATGATCATGTAATGAGTGCAAGGCAAAGTCAAGACTTAAACTCAGGCAGCCTGGTTCCAGAGTCCAAGTTCAAGTGACTCACATGTAGTTACCAAGGATGGCCAACACTGGTGGAAACTTCCTTTGGACTGGCATAACAACACAATAAGTTATTTCTTTTATCTTGTCCTTAGCACCATTTTATTTGAGGAAACTTAAAGTACAGGAAGGCTAAGTAACCTGAATTCTCCCATAAATGCTAAGTGCCTGAGCTGACCACTATGCCCCGTCTGACTGTGGGGACCTGTGCTATTAACCACCAGGTTATACTACCCCAAATATGGAAGCATAATAAATAACCACTAGATGACTGAATGAGGAATGGTCTACATGCTTTCTGAACCACCCCTCATCACCAAGCAGAGTGCCTAATACATAGATGGTGCCCCACATATGATTTTTTTAAATGATGGCAATCAAGTACAAGGAATGGGACATGCAGGTAGGGATCAGGTCTGACTTCTCCTGATTTTGCCTTTAAGTTGCTGTACGACCTTGAAGACTTCACTCCCACACAACCAGGTCCCCATCTAGCTCTCTAAAATGGGAGTTTTCCAATTTCTCGAATTCCCTTCAGCTCTGATGCTGATTCTAGCAGCCAGTCCTGAGTGAACCCAGAGAGCCTTCTTTCCATCACCAAGGCCAACCAGGTAAAGCTCCTCCCCTGACTGTCCTGATTGGTTTGCTCACCTCCTGATGCAGGTGCTGTTCTGGTTGCCTGGTAACACAGTGATGGAGACTGCCAGTTCCCAGAGGAGAAATGAATGAATGAGCAGAGATATTCACAGTAGGAGCCGTGGCCACAGCCAGAGCAGCACATTGCAGATTTCATTAACTCCACCTGTCTGAAATGTGCTTTTCATCTAATGTTGATACAGCAGCCTAATGGGGAGTCTGGAGGTGGCAAAAATCCTTCTGTACAATCCTATCTGCCCATAAGGAGGTGACTCTATCACAAAAATCACAAGCATAGTAGTGTGTTTTAGTATTGATAATAAAAGATCTCCTGCTGTTCTCTTCCATGTAAAAGACTACTGTTTCCTGTGTTCTATCCTGCCTTTAAATCCAGGTTCTGAATTACTGGTGGGGTCATATAAATTGGAATTGATCCCTGTGATCACTCTGAAAAGCAGGCAGAACTGAAGTTCAACAGAGAGGGAAACCTTTAAAACAGCTAAGAGCAATGTTTTTGAAACAATGTAGACCTAGGTTCAATTCCTAGCTTTGCAACTTTGGGTTAGCTTCTCGACTTTAGAGCCTTAGTTTCTCCATCTGTAAACTGCGGATATTAACATCTATCTCACAGTGTCACTGAAAAGAACTAAGTAAGATAATAGAAGCTGAAGCACTAACCCAGATGCCGGTGCATATGTGCACAATTTTTATCATTATCATTGTTATTGTTTAGGGTCATACGCCATTTAAATGATAAAACTGGTATTTGAATATGGGTCTCTAGTAATGCCAAAGCCAACTTTTGTTATCATTTCATTCCTCCTTTGAAAGGAAAAGCCATAAGCATGCATTCTTTCAACAAAGACTTATGAGACACTACATAATGGTGCTGAAAATGATACTAACTCTTTACACAGCAGTTTTGAGTCAAAGCAGTGCTTTTGGACGCATCCTCTCACTTAATATGATGGTCACTTCTCTGACGTCTGGATAGAGATCATTCTGGAGAAAGCAATTGTCTGCCTCTGGAAATTAAACTCCACTCTTCTCCCAGGAGCTTGAAAGTCAGGAGAAGGAGCCCCATCCCCCAGTGCAGGGGAGCTACCCAAAGGGTATGCTGGCAAAGGGCACTGAATTATGTGCTTACCCCTTATGTATGAGATAGGAGATCTCAGCAAGTTCATTTACCACCATAGGCCTGTTTTCATAATCCGTAAAATGGGAATCATTTATATGCTTATCTCTCAGAGTTGTTGGGATAATTCAATAAGCATATGACTGCAAAATGCTTAGCACAGTGCCTCCATGGTAGCTGCCACAATGATAATGACAATCACTATGATCCTTATTATTCTTCCAGAGGCCTGCCTGCAATATGGGTACCTTCCAGAGAAGGTGGGCCTAGATGAATGCCACAGTCAGCCCATAATCTCTAGGGGTCAGAGGAAAGAGAAGAAAGTGAAAGAGGAAGGGCAAAAGGGACACACTTTATTGTCTTTGTAGCTGGCCCCAAGAGGGTAAGGACAGAGTTGGATGCCAGACTTGGTTGATGCTGTTGTAAAACCCATGGTCCAATAAAATACTTGAAGTCTGGGACAAATAAGATAGAAGCTAGCGGTGCTCAATGTTAGGATCTACACCTCTGGGTCATACTGCCTCATAACCCAGGGGTCAAGGGGTCTGCTCATTGCCTGAACTCTAAATGATGAGATTTATGTGGTTCTTTCTGAGGAAATCTTGGATTTGATCATTTCAATGCAAATACAATGGGGAACACTTGAAGAGCACTTATTATGTACCAGGTGCCACCCTAAGTTTATATGTTTTAATAGATTTTACCCTCGTGCAACTCCTGAAGGTAAATTTATCTCCCTCTTTGTGTAGATAAGGAGTCTAGGCAAACAGCTTGCCCAGAGTCAAAATCTAAGAAGTAGCAGAGCAAAGATTCAAACACAGTCTAGTTCCAACTTTCATGTTCTTAACACGTATACTTATTGCTTCTCCATGTTGTTGAGGGAAAAAAATCCATTCTCCACCTTGCCTGGCTATTCCTCTAGCCATTGAACTTGGCTGAAATGATGGGGGTCTATACAGAGGCCAACCTATGTAGAGTCATTACTATGTGGGGTTTAGGAAGGAAGGAAAATTACACGGAAGGTGTAGCTTCTTTGTTGTGTCCTGTGTGGACAGACTCCAGACACTCAAAGTGGTGGAAATGGAGAGCAAGGAGATTTTAATCCCCCCCAAAGAGTGGGTTTCCTAACCCCATGCTGGTAGTAAGTCACATGCAACTACTATTGATGTTATGGTAATGGCCAGGCACTTTCATGGTTAAACTTCACAACAGTCCTGCAAAGCCAGTTATATTACCTTATTCTACAGCAGAAGCACCCAAAGCTTGAAGAAGTGTAGAGGCCAGCCCAGGACTTCACAGCCAGACAGGAAGCTATGCGCCAGGGACTCGAAATCAGCTCAGCCATGCTCAACCTTGACTATACAATGATGTCATGTGGGATGCTGACTAAATACATACCTACTGGTGAGAAAATATATACCAGTGGTATGGACTGCTGCCTAGGTGTTTTCATGGCCCATCCCACTGGAGCTGGTCTTCTTTCTGCCTCAATACAGCTGCTTCCCAGTGAGTTGTGAAGGCAGATGTATTAGAACATTACCTTTGAAAGTGACTGATCAGCTAAAACCTTCAAGCACCCTTAATTACAAAGGAACACCCACTGACATCTGCCTCCCCTTAAGGGTGACTCCAAGGATATGGAAACTTATTTTTCTGGTTGCCATGACAATCTTTTGCAACGTCAGCAAAAATGCTGTGTGTTACAAACAAGCAACCATAAAACCACTCAAAATCTTTAGCTCAGAATTCATCTCAGCTCCTGACCATGCCATGCTCCCTCTGAGCCTTTACCTAGGGATTCTAGAAAAGAACTATAGATGTTAGGACCTTCTAAACATTCCCCTCATTTTACTAGGGCTCAGAGATAAAATGAATTGCCTCATGTCAGGGAGTAAATTAATATATTCAGATTTTCTTATATTCTATACCTCACCTCCCCATCTTCCTAAGACATTTTTTAATCCAAAGAGAAAACAGGTGAAATTGAAAAGTTCTCTCATTTTTACCGTTCTTATTTTTTATAAGTCAAATGTATTTTTATGCTTTTTAATTAATTTATTTTAAAATAAAAATTGTATCTATTTAAGGCACACAATACGATTATTTGCATATACATAGGGAAATGATTACTACATCAACCCTCTTTGGATAGACTCCAGAGCCCTCTTACTACTGCATGTGATAAGACTGTGTTTTAACTCTCACAGACTCATTTGCCTTTTGTACCCCCAATCAACCTTTAATTATAGCAATTCATCTTTCTGCAGATTTTAGGCACCATGATAGGTAGTGAGAAGAAAATACTGAAAGATCATTCTTGTCATCTTAAAAATCTCTCCATGGGGCGCCTGGATGGCACAGTTGGTTAAGTGTCCAGCTCTTGGTTTTGGTTCAGGTCATGATCTCAGGGTCATGCCCACCTTGGGCTTCCACTCAGTGCTGGAGTCTGCTTGGAATTCTCTCTCTGCCTCTCTCTGCCCCTGCCCCTGCTCATACGCGTACATGGTGCATTGGGTACATGCTCTCTCTCTATTGTAAATAAATAAAATCTTAAATAAAAAATCTTGCCATGGATGGATAAGAAAATTAACTCTGCCCTTGTTGGCAAGTGTGAACAAGCCATAGCTGAAAGAGTAGGACTTTCCTGACTTGGGACCTGGGTTCCAGCTGCAGCTCTGTCACTCACTAGCTGCGTTACATCATACCAAGCTGTGTGCGTTAAGGCACACACACACAACGGCCTTCATTGTTAGACAGAGTTTTGAGTTCTCACCTCAACTATGTGCTAAGTGACTTTGTGCAAGTCTGTTTCTTCCCCCTATGAAATGGAGATAATATCTCCTTAAGAGGGTTGTTGGCCCATGGATATATAAAGCACTTATCACGGTATCTGATAACACAAAATGTTGTCAATAAATGATAGTATTATTACTCTAATGAATACTATCTAATCTGCCTACCTCACAGGAGGGCATATGAAATGAGGGACTTAGCAAGCTACAAAATTTACATATAAGGGGGCTTATTTCTACAGTTGATATGTTATTATAAGGACTTGCTTGCTTTTTTTATATTAGATAAGAATAGCAGATCTGGGTTCTTATCAAAAATAAATATCTTTTTAAACCACTACCACCACCACTATCCTATGGGGTTGGATTTCTTACTGAGTGATGAGACAATGTGTACACCTGTCACTGTGGGTGCATCCATATGTATGCAAATTCCTGAGCTGAATTGTTCCCCAGAGAAAGGATCCTATGATGCATTATGTTTCTTTCCTTCCTGGACCCATCAGGATTCTTGGTTAAAAGCGAGAGAAATAATGTAGGCTGTTAACACAAGGAGGGGATTTAGTAGAGATGGAACATTCATAATATAAAATTGGATGGGGGACAGGATGGCATGAAGGATCAAGCTTGGGAAACAGGCAGAAATTAAAGGAATCTGGAGGCTGGCCAACAAGATTCATGACCAAACAGCAACCAATGGTCCAGCCTCTTTAGGATGTGGATGCTGCTGCCATTATCAGTCTGATTAATCTCACGGCCAATCTCTTTCCATTGTTGTTACATTCCAAAAAGACAGAGTCCTAAGAATGAGCAACTTGGCCCAACTTAGGTGACATCTCTACTCCCAGTAACTTAGGGACTGGGAGAAAGCAAATTGTGGAAGGATCTGGCCCTGGGAATTGCCAGGTCCCCACACAATGAAAAACTCCCCCAGTATCTTCCTGGCAGCCACCTATGGTCCAGCTCTCATTTCATTGATGAAGAAGGTTCAAAGAGGTTGTTCAATGACTGTGTGTCAAGTCTTCTGTTTTCCAACCCCATTTTCACTCTCTTACACAAAAACTAGCAATTTATAAAGTTATAAGTTATTTCTCCAGCTTTAAACAATATCTCAGGTGGGGACAAAGGGACTTACTATAGAGAGTCATTATCTGTTTTCAGACCCTTTTTATTACATAAGCTCAGCACATAAGAATAAATAATGCTGGAATGCAGCTGACCTCTAATACATGATGGAAGAATCTCATTACTGCAAAATCCTTGGTGATAAATATAGAGAACTGGCTATGATACATTGAATTTTCAGTAGTAACCACTAAGCACTTCTGAATTCTTTTCTTATTCGTAGTACAATAAAAAAATAATTTTCCATGCCGTAATTTATCTGGTTTTTCATCTACACTTCTATCCTACTCCGTTTCCTCTTTAAAAAAAAAAAAAAAACTGATACTAGTGAAGCTTTTTGAATTTACAAACCCAAATAAGAACACCCTTTCCATTTTTCTCCAAGCAACTCTCCTGTGCATATTTGAAAGCCAATAGTTTTTTTTTTTGAAAACTATATAAAAGTCCAAATCTTAGAGTTGGGAAGCATCTTAGGGGAGCTCTGCTCTGACCTCATTTCACAGGTAGGGAAACAGAAGCTTAGAAAGGATATGCCTGGTAGGTAGAGGCAGAGACGGGCCAAATGCCATCAAAGACTCTGCTGGGTTTCTGAGTTGAGATTTCCTTGATCCTCTTATGTCCACTACTGCCATTATCTGCTTCTGAACAGAAACTCAGGAAGGATCTGAGGTATTGCCTAATCCAGAGGTGGAAAGTAGTAGTAAAAGGGGCAAATCCTGCTTGTACATGGGTTTGCTTTTGCTCAACATTCTTGGCTCACACAGTTATTTAAAATTGTTTTAAATTAATTGCCAATGTGTAAAAACCTGGAGATTTAACATAATCTGAATTTCTGACTCTTAAGTAAAAATCAGATCATCGGGAAACTCAAGGTCCCTACTGCCATATGGCAAAAATGAGTTGTTGCCAAGTAACAAGCTGCCCCCTTAGGCAGCTGTGCACACCCCAATATGCCACAGTCTCCACCCCTCCCTATTCTATCACATCCTGCCAACTTCACTTGCTACATTACTGCCTGTCCCCAAAATTTGTGATTCCTAAGCTAGTCTTACTCCCTTAGATACTGAAGTTGGGTCACTCCCTCCTATTGATTGAGGTCACTTACTAAGGGTCATGCAATAAGCAGAGATGTTGGAAGACAAACTTCCAAGGGCTCTGTCCTTGGCTCGCCTCTGGTCTCACACTAGGTGGTCTCATACTGCTCCAGGTCAGAAGACTCCCCCGGGGCACATCTCCAGTCCCAGACTCACATCTGTGCTCTATGCTTGGGTATCCAGCCCTCTCTTTGGACAAGTTGATTAAACCTTTCAGTGCCTTCATTTTCTCATCTGTGATATAGTGATGATGAGAATACTTTTCCACCATACAGTTATTATGAGAATTATATATACAACTGGTTAACATATGCAAAACAATTTGAAGAGAATCTGGCACTATTGCTGTTGAAAGTTGCCTCATGGGTCTCTAGAATGTTGATGATGGAGCTTTTATTTCCTTCTGCCTCCAACCTGTTCCTTCCTAGTCTTCCTCATGTTGGTAATAGCACCACTATCCCATGGATGGCTCAAGCTGAACACCTGAGAGTCATTCTTCGTTCATCCATTTTCTTCATTCCTTAAATCCAGTTCATCATCAAGTCTTTCCATAATACTCTATAAATGTATTTCAATTGGTCTACCCTTCCCATCTCTGCTGTCAACACCTTCGTCTAAGTCACCATCATCATCTCTTGCCTGGGCTTCTGCAGTATCCTCCTGTTATACACAGACCCCCCAATCATATTTTGAAGCTCTAACTCACAATGCGATGGTACTTGGAGATGGGGCCTTTGGAGGGTAACTAGATTTGGATGACGTCATGAGGGGTGGGAGCTCATCACGGGGTTAGTGTCCTTATAAGAAGAGACATGAGAGAACTTGCTCTCTTTCTTTCTCCCTTCCATGCGAAGATACAGGGAGAAGGCAGCCATTCACAAACCAGGAAGAGAGCTCTCATCAGAAACAGACCCCACCAGCACCTTGATCTTTATCTCTAGAACTATGAGGAAATAAATTTCTGTTGTTTAAGACAACCAGTCTATGGTATTTTGTTATGATAGTGTGAGCAGACTAAGACACCTCCTAAATGGTCTCCCTGATTTGTCATTCTTTCTCTTCCAAAATCTGTTCCCCATACAACGGCAAGGTGTTTTAAACATGTCATAGGCACCCCCTCCCCCCAATTCTTCAGTTGGCTTATTTTTGTCCTTACAATAAAACGAAGCCCTTCAGGGTGGCCCACCCGGTTCTGGGGAAATCCGTCCCCGCTACCTTTCCAACCTAGCGCCCCCTGTCCTTGCTCAGCGCTGTGGGCCAGCCTAGTCTCCGGTTCTGTCCTCAGAACCAAGGTGCATCTGGTGCCCCCTGCCGGCCACGCTCTTCCTCCAGTCGTGGAATCCCTTTTCTCTTATCACCTCCCCAAGTGGCCCCAGGAAACCATCCTATTCAGAGCGTCCCTGACCCCCTTCCTTATTTAAAATCACCTTTCCCCCTCATAACAATCTGATATTATCTTGTCTGTTTCTCTGCATTTAACCTGCCCCCCCCCCCGACCCCATGCAAACTACAGGAGGGCGACAGACTTCGTCTTGTTCCTGTAGCACCCCGGCCCGG